>APFE030446161.1:16481-37304 GCA_000404065.3 Pinus taeda
TTTTTAATAAATTGTAGAAGAAAGTTTTTGGGGAAAATACTTCAAACGAAATTTTTGGAGGGAAAATTTTCAGCGAATATTTTGGAGGGAAACTTTGGAGGGAAATTTTCATTCCTTATGTTATATATTATCAATAGGAGGGATTTAATTTTTATCATTCAACCTCTTATGTTTTAAATCCATGTATTCTTTCAACAATGAAGTTTATCTTTGTGAAGCATCAACATCTTCGTCGCGTAACAACTCTATTCTGAAAATTATTTCACTATGAATAGAGAGTCAAATATTCCACTTAGTCTTAATCCTAAGGACTATGAGAGAAGCACTAATGAATGGCAGGATGAAGAGTTTCAAATAAATAGAGAGTCATGGTTTCCACTTAGTCCTAATCCTATGGACTATGAGATCAGCAATGATGAAGGCCAGGATGAAGAATTTCCAATCAATTGAGAGTCACAGTTTCCACTTAGTCCTAATCATATGGACTATGAGAGTAGTAGTGATGAAGGCCAAGATGAAGAATTTCCAGTAAATAGAGAGTCACATTTTCCACTTAGTCCTAATCCTAAGGACTATGAAAGCAGTAGTGATGAAGGGTAGGATGATGAATTTACAGTAAATAGAGAGTTACATTTTGCACTTAGTCCTAATCCTAAGGACTATGAGAGTAGCAATGATGAAGGGTAGGATGAATATCTTCCAGTAAATAAAGAGTCACATTTTCTGTGTAGTCCTAATCCTAAGGACTATGAGAGTAGCACTGGCAATGCACATGATGAAGAATATCCAATAACAAAGAGTTGAATTTTCCATTTAGTCCTAATTCTAAGGACTATGAGGGTAGCACTAACGAAGGGAAAGATGAAGGTGATGAAGAATATCCTCCAAGTCAGTATTTCAAAAGAAAAGATGATGGTAGTGAAAAATTTCTTGTAACTCAGGATTGTAATGAATATTTTTCAAACAATGATGGTGATGAATTTCCTAACTATGTACAAAATGATCACAGTGAGGATAATATTCCTCCTAATGATGATGAAAATGCTTATACAGATGATGATGATTCAATCATGGAGACATTTCCAACAAATATTGTATCGAGGAATAGGAGCATACCTTTTTGTATCAATCCAAGATGTTCTAGTTATATAAGGGGTAGAGCAGAATATGTCATGAGAAGAAGTTGTATCAATGCTCTCATTTCAAGTTTGCATTGGAGAAAAGGAAGAGATATTTGTCAATGAATAAAAGCATTCAAGTTTCATATTTAGTGGGGTGCATGCAATCTACATTGTCATGCTATGATTATCATATTGGGTCTTTATTTATATGTAGAAAGGTTTTCAAAATGTTTCATTCAATTGGTAATTTTCATTTGTAAAGAATCCAAGAAAATTTGGAAAAAGATCCCACATTTTATTCAGAAGTACGTCATAAATGAGAGTTTGGGCCATTATCAAATACTACAATATCATGGATGAAAGAATTATTTTCAAAACATGGAGAGTGTATGCCAAATAGAGTCACAATACATATTCCAGATAATTTCTCAAGATGAGAAATATACAACTTATACAAAGAATATGAAGAAGGTGTTGAAAGAAATGGTCGATTTATTACATATCAATATTTTTGAAGATATGGAAGAAAGAATTCAACAATGTCAGTATTCCTAAGAAGACAAGGATTGTAATTTGCAGTACATGTTCTTTTCTTAAATCAAGAAAGGGATAAATGTCAAGGGGTAGAAAGAGGTAAGAATTCATGACATTATTTTTTTAAATTTTATAGTCATCAACTATGAAAATATATTTATTAATGGCTTTCTTTTATGTTATGTGTAGATTCCATTGTCAAAGTGCTTCAAGAGCATCATGAAGAACAAACAAGTGAAAGGAAAAAGTTGTACAAGCATAGAAAGAAGTGTTATGATAATCTGATTAAATATTTGGGTTTGATAATTGATGGTATGGACCAGAAGAAAACACTTCTACCACATTTTGTTCGCACACCCAAAAATTTACACGTGGAAATTTTTATTCAGTTTCACTTGGTTGGTCGTATGGTCTTCAATTGGAAAATGTTGCCAAGGGTATACTTCACAACTCCAAATATGCATAATGATGCAAATCTAATAATAACCATAATTCATGATGTGCTTTCTCATTGGTTTGGTAATCTTATTGAAGTTTTGTATTTGCAATCAGACAACACTTGTCGTGAAAACAAAAATTAGATTATTTTTTTATATCTAAACATGCTTGTTGAATTGCAAATTTTTCAGAAGGTAAAGGTTTGTTTCCTTCTTGTTGGGCACACTCATGACCATATTGATCATATTTTCAGTTGTTTTTCATTCACAATGAGGAGGAAGGATGTTGGGAGCTTGCCATCATTAATTGAATGTATTAAGAAATCATACATTCCAGAGCCTATTTTTTGTGTGTTGGAAGAAATTGTTGACATGTGAAAGTTTATTCTCGGATTGCATGGTGAGGAGAAATGCATTGAAAAAATTAATGACATTAGCTTCCAACATCAATTTCGTATCAAAACAATTGATGGGAAAACACTAATATAGGGAAATAAGAATTCAACTACTGTAGAATGGGTGTCGTCACCAGGTTTGGAATTTTTGAAGTTCATTCCAAATCATCCAATATTTGCATCAAATATATTATTATTACAATTAGTTGTTGAATTTCATAATGCATGCAAATAGAAGATAGATATAAATTATTCTAATTTCCTAAAAGAAATTAAAAAATGTATTTGATACACATATGAGTAATTTGATATTTTTTATTCAGATTGGCAGGAGTCTTTTTTCAATAATCAAAGTGATATCATTTCAAGAACAAAACATGAAGATATAATTTTGAAAACTTCATTTATTTGACCGCAAAATGTGTCAAATGAACATGAGGAAAGAATCATTGTTGAACAACAACAATCTCAAGGTATTATTAATTCTTCATGGGTAGAGGAAAGAGAAATGTAGATTGGTTTAAGAAGATCTTGTGCACAACATGAAGCCATGGAAGACCTTTACAAGGGTTAAGTACATGATATTAAGGAGGGTCGCATGATCGTAGTGCTAACAGATGGAGATGCCAATGGCTATCCATTCTGGGTTGCCAAGGTTATAAATGTCCATACAGAAAATGAAGATGTTGCAAGTGTTGAAGTACATTTGTATGCCACAAATACAAACCCATTCAATGGTGTGTACAAGCTAGAGATGGTAGTTGATAATAAAAATTGGTGGAAAGAGAAAAATAAAGGGTACAATTATAAATCATCACCGCATAGACCTATTAAAATTATAGGATGTTGACATACTTATTTATGACTTCAATTTAACAAAGAGAGGAACTCTTCTCTTCAGGACGATAGAGATTCTGAAGAGGTTTCTATGAGAATAAACAATGTTGAGATGGGAGTCTGTTGAATCTAGTCGTAGATATAGAAGAATTTTAAAGGCTGAAATGGTGAGCATGCATGTTGACTCAGATCGGGCACTAGTTGATGAAAGAGAAGAATATGGAATATCTACATCTACATCCAGCCATTCTTTTAAAGATGTGAATTCTGATGGTGTGCAAGAAGATATGAGTGGTTTTGAATAATTGTCTAAGACAATTTATATAACTGATGTTCGCATGGTATCTTGAAATAGAAATTTTGATTTCCATTTGATGTTACATGAAGTTGCGAGTCATTTTATGTTTGTTGGATTATATGTTTTAATTATGATGAATTTATTTGTTTAGAATATCCATAGTGCAACAATAACTTAGAGATATAATTTATGTTTCATTCAATCTACAAGTATTGATATTTTGATTAATTTAGTCATGTAATTTGTTCATAATGTCATGGTTTAAATGTGTTGAAAACTTAGAGTTTTTTAATTCAATGGTTGAAATTTTTTCAATTTTTTTTTTTGTAAGCTTAGGTAGGACCTTCTCATTTTCGAGTTTTTACATGTCCATTATTCACCCCATTTCTTGGGTGGGTAGCACAAGAATCGAACCCAAGATCTCAGGTTCGGTGAGACTTCATTTCCACGGCCATTGCCACTTGAGCTACCCCATGCGGACAATTTCTTTTTATTTTTAATGTTATGGTTGAAAACAATCAAAATTTTAGCGATCTTTAGTGTTATGTTATTATATGTTTAATGGCATGGATGAAAACTATTGAAATTTTAATGTGTTTTTGATCTCATTATTTTATCTTTAACGCCAATACTAAAAAATGTTGAAATTATACATGGGAAAGAAAAATGTCAATCTACCAACAACATTAGTGTGTTTTTCATTTATTTTGCACAAAAAATTAGTTTTACTGCCATTTTTTAAATATGTTGAAAATTAACCCTAAAAAAATAAAACATCATTCCAGAATACACACTTTTCAGTTTTTAAACTGTTTTTCATGTTTTTTGGGGGCCTTTTGGCTAGAGCTCCCATTTTCAGTTTACAGTTCTTGTTTCAAAGTTTAAATTGTTTTTGGTACTTCAGAATGCATCATTACAATCTAGCCAACAATCTAATTTATTTGAAAGTATTTTGAGTTATTTATTAAACTTCTATCCACACTTCATTGATCCATTTGAAAAGTATTTGTAAACATTAGTTATACAAAAGATTTTTAGAGCCCTCACTTTTGTACATAATACTAACAATTTTACATGGAATACAATATTAAAGGAAATATCAATTAAATTTGGCATGTTATCCTCTCTTCCTTGGTGTCTTTGCCAATCAATAACAGGGATCCATCCTAATTTTTCTAATCCAATTGGAACATGCTTGGAGAAATCATTTCAAGAGGGGAATTTTGTAAATAAATTTATTAGAGGCAAATGTACATACTAGGATTAAAATTTCTTTTAATTATTAACAATGATTTTATTCATGTTATTGATTTTTTATAGGTATATATGTATAGGAAAAAAACTAAGGGAACGGCTTCACTGGAAGTATTATTCTACTTAGATTTTAGCTTTCCATGTTAGATTAGAGCATGGTGAGTTTAATATAGATTCATTTCCTTTAGTTTTTCTTTTAATAATGCAAGTAGAAGAATAAACGAGTAGCAAGCCTTTTGACTTTTCGAGAAAAGAATGATTCAACATTATTCCAATAAATTTTTCTCATGACATTGTTCAGGTAAGTATTAATCAATACATGAGAATTTTAAATTTTTGAAAAGATGTTTTTTATATAGGTGCTTTGTTTTATCATTTTCCTTTGATTTGCACATTCACAAGGTGAGTCTTAACCATGCTTTTCTTGTTATTGGTACAACTAAATCTTTCAGAATCATTATCAGGGATAGCAAATCATAGATAAATCCTTCGCTTATTTCCAAAACTAACGCATTTAATTAAGCAAGTTATTGGGGCTAGCAAACAATGTAAGCAAAATTTGCAACAGTGGAAAAAAGCAGAGGAGTCTTGAAAAAATATATATTAACAAGAAGACATTACCCTTGCATATTTATATATTAGTCTTGAATCCTTATCCCTATGCTTTCTAAAATTCCTCATTTGCTTAAATTGAGTTGAATCAAATATTTTCACAACAATGTTATATTTCCTATCCTAGAGGTAATTACTCAAGATTTTTCTAGTTTTGCACTTCTTATAAACTCTAAGACAACTCACCATGGCGTGTTTTTTTACAATGCCTTCTTCTACTTACTAATTAGAGGAAATTTCAACTCAAAAATACCCACCTAAAAAAAAATAAGAAATTAATTAAAATAATGCATTTTAAACAAATTTTTAATATTATTATTTTTATATTTTACTTTTATCAAATTATCCAATAAATATGATGTTTATTCAAAATAACAGTACATATAACTATATCTTTAATTAATTTATTACCACAAAGAATCTAATAAAATTTAAATTAAAAAACAAAATTTAAAATTAAATTTAAATAGAAAAGGTAAATTTAAATTTAAATTAGTTACACGTCATTAAAATTAAATTAACCATATATATTATATTAAAATTAATTTTTAACGCAAGATCTATTAATTTAATTAAAAATTAAATAAAAAAAATGATATTTTAAAATTAAAATTAAATTTTAAATTTAAATTAACTAAAGTTAAATGCACTTTTATTCAAAATAATACATATGTATTTTGTATTTAAATAGTTGTTTACACAAGATTTAATAAAATTTTAATAAAAGTTAAAATTTAAATTCAAATTAGTTATGCATCATTTAAAAAAACATTATTATACTATAACTTTTATAGAATAAGATATTAAATTTATTTTTAATATTTAATGTAGTTTCAGGTCACTTGGGCACCATTCATGCTTAAGATAGGTAAACATCATTATTAAAAAAAATTCCAGTGCCTAGTCACACCTATATTTCTTTTGAATTTTAACAAGAATAGGTTGGTCCGCTTTCCTCCTTGCATTCATTACAATTGTCTTTTCCAACCTATTACTAATGTTTTATCCTTTATGTAATCCCGACTACATTATCCCAACATGATCACAAAGCCACTCTATTTGTTTCTTCTAGGCTCTTCCTTTTCTAGATAATGTGGGCATCCTTCAAACCTTGTGAGTCCACACCTTCCACTTATCACACTTTTCGTTCACAAAAGCACAACTGCCCAAATTTGTCAATGTTGATGCAGAAGTAGTATGGTTAGGTGTTAATATTTATTGGATTTGGGTTTCTCTTGTGATGCTCCTCCATTCTGATTTCCACTGTGAAAATGTCTAAGTCATATATATATATATATATATATATAATATTTTGGCTTGATTCCATTGGATTTTAAGTAAACTTCTGGGCAGATATAAAATAAGAAGAGACAAAGAGAATAAACAAAAGTCCAATAAAAAGAGAAGTAAATTTTGACAAAAATTTCATTGTTTTCATTTTTTATTTATTCATTGTTCCTTGAACATAAACTATTCTTTTCGAGCTTAATGCTCACTCTAGTTTGGATTCAATAAATTTGATGATCATTGGCATATAAACTTTGATAAAATTTCAACTTATTTTTACAATTTGATTTTAATCATAAAGGGAAGATTCTTCTTGAAAAACAATTTTGGAGGAAATCAACATCTCTAAGGTAAATCATAACAAGATTATTCAAAGTAAGTCTCATATGCTTGTTTTCATCTTTTCCTATTTTCTTTGCGTTTTTTTTTTGTTTCAACCTTATTTTTTGTATTTGTTAATCCTAGTTCTGTTTTTGTAGATCCTCAAGAATTTCTTTGAAAATCTAGCACTCATGCTTCTTGATATTTATAATTCATTCCCCTTATTTTTCTTGTTTTTGAGTTAGGCAAATCAGTTATGATGATGATCAAATTGCAAGTAAGCTAAATCACAAAGTCTCTGAACCTTTATTTTTCTTTCATTCGATATCATCATAAGACGCATCCTTATTAAATAATCATTAAGATTTTTCCATGGAGGCTTAATTTAAAAAAAACAAAATTTGCAAGGCGAGGGACATCTTATTTAACTCCACCTTCTGTCATAACTTCTATCTAGACTTAGAATCTTTGTTTGAGTAAAAAGCCTAATTATCTACAGGTTTGTGAGACATAACTTATCAAGATATCAACTTAAGAAAAGCATGCATGAATTCCTTATGTTCATTTTTGTTGAGATAAGTGGTCTTGTTGAATTTTTCTTTCAATCATGGCTTTTTCATTTACGTTTTCTTTTGAGTTTGTTTTCTTTCTTCATTTGCAATTTTTGAAGCATGTCGATTTAATTTTTGCTTTTGGATTGGATTTTTTCATATTCCCAAAATCTATATGAGAGAATTTTTCTCACCTAATATAAGTTGGTTAACATGGGGAAATATTAGTCTCTCTTTTCAATAGGATTTCATTTATATCAAAGGTAATTTTTATCTTTTTTTCACTTTTCTCGTATATTAACCATTGCTCATAGGAAACATTGAGATATGATTCAAATAGTATAAGTCCATCCTTTATAAAAATGGATTTTCTATAGAAGTATTTACTTTGAATCCTTCCCATACCCTTGCACATTTAAAACCTCTACATTGGTAGATGAAGAGAAGATTTGTGAGTCAAACATAACTATTATCATATATATTTCATCAAATATAGAACCTCTCGTACCACCTTGCACTCTTCGCCTAATAACTAAAAGAAAATTTCCAAATAAAAGATTATAAAAAGGGTGGCAAAAAAGAGGGTTGAAAGCACATATGTGTTGGAAGTGTATGAAAACTTATTGGGGTACTCAACAAGCTCATTGGCAGTGGGTTAATGCATGCATGGTATCAAAACAACTTCGTCGGGTCACTGAAGTCGGTTGCTGAAAGTGAAGCAATGTCAGGAAAAGATGTAATCTCATTTCTAATAGATGCATGCTAATCTTAAAAGTCTCGTAGCTATATTTACTACCCAATTGTAAAGAGAAAGTTTAAAAATAATTATTATTCCTTACATTTAGATTCCTTTTTTAGATTTGGGCATAAGTACTTTCATTTTTATGGGCTTATCCAAATTAATTAGTTTTATGTTGGATCCTTCGAAATGGTGTAATATGCGAGAAATTTTTGATAGAATTTATTTTGATTTTTGATAAATTTAATCCTATTGTATAAACTAGAGATAACTATTTCTTCCCTGTGTGTCACCAATTGTTGTGACCACAACACCCCCATAAATTTTCAAACTTATTAGGGGAAACTTCATGTAAATTTTGGTCAAATCACATCTTTAATGCTTTAATTTTGTAATTTTTGCGATATTTTCACTTTTCTCACAAATTTTGTTTGATTGCTTCATTGTATACATTTTGTAACCAACTTTCCAATAGTTCAAGTTTCGTCTCATTCTAACTTACAGTTTGAAAAATATTCTTAATCAAAAATTTCGGTCAAATTTCACCACCTAAAATAAAATATGTAAAAAGTATATTTTACGTTTATTTTATAAATTTAATTAATTTTAAATGTGTAAATATAATTATCAAATTAATTATTTTTATTAATTTATAATCATTATTTTTAAAAATAATTATTTAATTACCGGTGAAATTTCACCCACCTAAAATAAAATGTGTAAAACAATATTTTTACATTTATTTTATAAATTTAATTAATTTTAAATGTGTAAATATAATTATCAAATTAATTATTTTTTATTTAATTTATAATCATTTTAAAATTGATTATTTAATTATTTTAATTATTTAATTTATATATATATATATATAAACTATGTAATAAAACAATACATTATAAATATAGAAATAAATAATATATATATTATATAAAATTAAAAAGAAAAAATATGACATCATCACGGTGCGCTTCATCCCACAGGTATTACAAACCCTTATTTTCATACCATGTGGGCTTTGTCATCCCTAGGATGACGTCAAAATGTGAGGAGCAGAAGGGACAGTGGGAAGGGCTCAAAGGGCCTTTGCGTTAAACAATGGTAGAAGCTCATTAATATAAGTCAAGGTGGGGAAGGGACCCACTCTCCATGTGGGCTCCACTCCTCCCAATCTGTCTCACTCTTCATGCATTTTGACTTATGCCTCCCATAGCCTCTTTTTGTTTGAATTTGGATTTCTTATATTATTTTTTATAATAATGCAACTATATTTTTTTTTTAATTTAGTTCATATAATATTTCTTAATTTAATTTATATATATTATATTATTTTTTATTTTATTATAATATTTTTATATTAAAATCTATTAAAACATAAAAAAAGAATAGATTTAAATAAATCAACGCTCTAATAAATGGTTAAGAATTGTTAATTTTTTTGGTATTTTTAACAATTTTGGAACTAAAACTAAGTGTGGGTTGATGCCATGGTGGAGAATTATGATTCCATCACAAATAATGTGTGGGAGGTGGTGTAGAGACTAATGAATAAGTTAGTGGTTATGTAATAGCTCTGGTCAAAAATCTATGTAATAAAGTTAGTAAATGAAAAATAATAACCAAGGTCATGGGACATGTATTCCAAGCTGAATGTTGGGAAAAAATCATAGTGTGGATGTTCATTTGGTTTATTATAGCTAAGGAAATTGGAAAAGGCAATGGAAAAGGCTTTGAAAATGTAACAGGCATTAATTGTCATCTTTTTATGAAGATAATGGAAATTAGGAGAAAATGAAGGTGAAAGGTCACAGGGTGCATGTGAGGAGGAAAATGAAGGAAAATAATGGAAATTGAAGAAAATAGAGGCGTCATTGATAAAAAGGCTTCTGAGGATCAGTTCACAACCTTTTGTCAATTTAGTTGTGGAGCTCTCTCTCTATTCTCTCTCTCTATCATACACTTAGAAACTTAGAGTATTTGTAGAGCACTCTAGCATTGGAGGGAGCAAGGCAAAGGATGGACAAGAAAGAAAAAAGGAAGCAAAGATCAAGAAAGAAAGAGCGAGATCAAGCGACTATAACAGGATTTCTTGCAGGTATCAAGTTGCATGTATAATTTCCTTGATAGTTTTTGCATGCATCGTACATGCATGCATATTTTTCGTTATCTCACTGTCATTGGCATGGGATTTTCTAGGTGTGACAATGGTTTTTAGCCTTGCCTTTCCCTTTTTGGATAGCCATGGTGTGATGGGGTTTCTCTTACTTGGTTGAGCTAGATTTCCAGATGGTTTTGACACTAAGTGGGATGGTATCAGGAGAAGTCACAAGGCCTAGGAATCCCTAGACCGATGAAGGTCGGATTGCAGTAAAGAATGGTTGTGTGTACCATAGTTGGGCCTAGGAATCGCCGACCAACAAATGACAGGATATACAGTAAATCCTAGAGGGTGGAGGCCTTGTTGGGCCTAAGAATTCATTAACTGATAATGGTGGGATATATAGTAAAGCCTAGAGGTAGAGACAAAAAAATTCCTCATGGTTTAGGTGGAGAGATCAAGAGGCATCCATGCTTGTATAGGCCTAGTAATCCCTGGATGGTGGGAATGTAGTAAAGCATGGTATTGTATGTTTCTTGTTCAGGCCTAGGAATCCCTTGGTGGGATTTACAGTAAAGAATGAGGAAGACCTAGTTGGTTTTGTTGTAAGTCCCACTTTCTTTCTTGGAATATGGCACGGGGGTGATTGGCTGAAAGAAAGATTTGGTTCAGCCCAATCTATAGTCGGGTAGTACGTGCAAGTCCTTGGCTTGGTTGGATTTTTCATATGTTAATAATAACTATTTTATTTTTGTGTTCCATGTGAAAATGTACTCATTAATATGTGGTTTCTTTATTTGTTCTATCTATGTTATTATGTTGGTTATATGCTAGTTATAAGCATGGTTTAAGACAAAATTGGTTATGGATCCCATCATGTTTTTCTTACCACATGAAATATTAATGAATGTATCATCTAATAGATCGCAATGCATTTATTATGAAGAGGCATTATTCCTTCTTTACGAATCTCAGATAAGTATGAGACCCCCATGTTCAGATATGTTGTTATGACCTATAGATTTCATGTTTATGATATCTTGACGAAATGTCTATCATGGCTATTAGGGGTCAGGTCAATTCCTTGTTCAAGTGTTTGAATTAGTAGCTTTATTTCATTTTTTAAATCATTTTTGGAACTTTCATGAAGGTTTCAATAGTGGCTTGAGTTCTGGCCCTGAAAAAGTGGCTTAGAATCTGGGGTCGCTGGCATAGAACTGTCTGAAAGAGGCCATAGTCACATTGATGCCTTGTTGTGGGAGTGATTAGAGGGTCTCAGTCATATGTGTGCCTTTTCATGGGAAAAAAACAAGGCTCCGAGTTAGTGAAAAGAAATTTCTCTCAGGGGTTGGACACCTAAAGGGGTTGGTTGGCTCCTGAATCTTTTGTAGATCCCGAGGAAGGTCAGATTGGTGTTGTCTTGTCGGTTCCACTTCCTTAACTATACATGGAAAGTTGAATCATATCATAGTAACTCTTAATCACATTTACCTCGGTGGACCAATTAGCTTGGTTAAATGTGGGAGGAGGGCATTACAAAGTGGTATCAGAGCTAAGATCACCCCTTGGACTGGATGGGTGGTATATGTTTGTCATGCATAGATGTCGGTTGCATAAGTGTTCTTTATGCTTATGGTCTATGTGATTGTTGTGTATGGGTGATGGTGGTTATTGTTGCAGTTGTGTTTCCATGTGAAAGTTCATGGTTTTCTTGTTGGATGTGGTTTTGATGAGTTCATGTCAGTTATGCATGTGTTATGCATGTCAGTGTCTATATGTCATTATGCATGAATTATCATGGTTATGGTACAGTAATGCATGGTAACTAGATAATGGCTGAAAATATGTTTATGTATTGATATGATTATGTTTATACATATATTTTTCTAATCTGGTTGATCTTGCAAATGATATATCCTCCCTTGAACTAAACTGAGGTATGTTGATTATGTTATGTTTCGGTTTAGCTAACATGGTACACTTGTAGGAAGAAGATCAAAGATGAATAGTAAGATGGTAGACTACAATTCACGAGATTCTCCCTATGGATCAAATGAGCAGAATTGTGATAGGCACTCTCCTAACATATCAAACACATTGAGAAGTTTGAAGGTAGAAATAAGAAGTAGCAAAGCAGATAATGATAGAATCATTCAGGCATAAAAGAAATAAGCAGAGGTCAATGTGGTTATTCTTCCGAGTTTTTCATATTTGCAGAGATAGGGACCACTTAGGATCAGTCATGGACATGAGGATGGGACTAATAGGGAATATTTATTAGGTCTAAGGGTGGGCACAGGTCATATAGAGATGACATGACTAGAGATGGCAAGTTCTTGGATACACTGGATTGGAGAGGGGATGGATACATGTTCTAGTCTAGTTCTAGGTTCCGACAGGTACCATGGTAATTATCACTATTGTTGGTAGGCCGAAATGCTCCATTTTTACCCCCGTCCTATTACATAACCACAATCATTAACCTCTGTTTATCTACATAAACCTCCTCATTCCTGCACTAGTCCAAGAATACGGTTTATTCCTACATAAACTTCATATTCATGCTTAAGGTTTATTAGGTGCTTAATTAATCATTTTAAATAGATTTCGTGCCTTCAATATTTCTTGTAAGTTATATTTACTTTCCTAAAGTATTTGATAAGCTAAAGTATTAATCGTTATACTAGCTTGGTCTAATGCAGGCAAATTCCTGCACTGCCATCAACTATATGTTCCGTGATCTCTGTAACAGTTCGATCACTTCACACAGGCATCTTGGTCGACGTCGTCCAGTTCGATTGCAGTCATATGGAGTTGAACTCAAAGTGGAGGATAGTGAGGGATATGGTTGAGGATCAGGTCTACGGCCAATGAATAGTTCGCACCTTATTATAGTCACTGACTTAATTTTGTAATTTTGTTTGTTATTTCGTTTCAGCCGAAAGGATTGATTTGGAACGACTATAATTTTTGGTCACGGCCACAGACCGAAGGGTTGTATAAAATGTAGCTTACATATAGAACAAAGTTATCAAGTGACAACGATAGTGGTATAGTTGTAATTTTTGGTTTATTTGTAATTTTTTTGTTTCCCTCGTTCTCGGTTGGACTTGAAATTAAATTTATATTTGTTGATCAGAATTAATACAAGGAACTATGCCATGATTTTCTCATTCCGCGCTATAATTCTTAATTGATGTGTTAGTAACATGCTAAAGGTTTTTGTTTCCTAAAATGGGAAACGAGTTGGTTGGCTAGGGTCGAGCCCACCTAACTCATTTACCCTCTTGTTTTTGTTATCTTAAAGGTTTGTTAACTCTATTTATTTACATAAGCGTGGTTTAAATCTTGATTTTGTGCTTGCTTACGAATTTTGATTTATTTCATTAAAATAGTGAAGTGTGAATGGATCCATTGTGTGAAAGTCAAATTAAATTACCTTACTTCCTGTAATTTCTTTTCTAGATTGCTTTTGCTTGGATCATGCAGATAAAATCATTCATGCACCAGTGCATCTAGGATCTTCCACTTTGGTTCGCTAGTTCATTTACAGCAAGTGTTTCATTCTTCTACTTGATATGATTTAATCTATTTATGCAAAGCAAGCATTTATCATCTGAAGGAGGCATCTCTAATACTAAAAGTTAAATTCTTAAAGATTAAGAATAACTTCATGAAATAGAAAAGAACATTATTGCATATCTTAATTTGTATTTGCAGTTCATGATTTAAGGAAAAGGATTAAAAGTAATCTAGAATATTATAGTGAACTGCTTCGAGTTAGATTTGATTGCATGCAAAACCCTTTGACTAAAGAAAGTTTGCTTTAGCTTTTGAAGATTGTTTTTATCTTAAAAGTTTATTTCTATTTGTGAGATTCAGTTGATTAAAGAATTGTTTTTCTTGTGCAAGTTATTTCATATTCTACTCGCATTTGCAATTATTTTTATAGTTAACATGCTCTTTTGTTTTTCCCAAAAGTAAATTGGAATACTTGGTGTAGGAAGCTCTATTCTGGTACAAGGACTAGTGCCTTGTTTCAGAAATAGAGTGCTCCAAGCCCTGAGGCTTAGAGCCCCTACATGAAGACATAAGTCTTCAGTATAAGTGTAAAATATGCTTCTCACGTAAGTTTTGTACTTGCACTAGTGCAAGTAGATTGCAAGAGTATAGGAACGACCACTTAGTGTGAGAAGGAAAATCATTTAGAAGGCAGATCTTTTCAAGGGCCCACATGTTAAACTGGCACCACTTATACTGAGGATAAACATAGAGTTTTACTTCAGCAATTAAGATTGTTTACAATAGTGTGAAAATTCCTTTATTTGATTTCTTCGCAAATGCATTCTTTTACATTCTAGCACTATAATTACTTTGGTGTTAGTTGCCTTTGAGATTTTTCTATTTGATTCTGCAAAATTTCAATTGAGAAGTAGGAATAGAAATAGGAAAAGTTCATACCACTTATGGCATTACATGTGCTTCTTCTCTAAGTTTACGAAACCCCTGGTTTGACAATTAAGTGTTGAAGGAGCTTGCTTGAGTGCAATTCTTGCACCCAAAATTTTGGTGCCGTTGTCGGGGAGGCGATTTGAATTGGTAAGAATTTTTTTTTTTTTTTGCAATAGGGGTAATTCTGCTATCATTTTTCCCTACAGTGTGCTTCTATTGCTTCAAGGAATTTATAGGTGTTTTATTATATTTGAGTTGCAACATTTTATTGAAATTTTGTTTTGTCATTTTTTGAAATGAATGCCTAAAAGAGGTATGGGTCCGAAGCCCACTAGGGGCCGAGGAAATACTAATAAATCTGAAATCAAATCTCATATTGGGCCTTCTTTTGTAGGAATAAATTCCAAATAGACCCAAACTCATCATGCAGGAACAGTCTACTCGAACTCTGGAAGCAGCGGTCCAAGTGTGACATAACCCACAAAGGGGAAGAAGGAGACTATTAGAACCCATAGTCAGCCTTATCAACTTGTTGAGAGTAGTTTGCTTAGAGGAGAAACAATGGCAGATCATGAAGACCATGTAGAAGGAATTGGTGAAAATCCGGTAAATGAGGAACAATCCACTTTTGGATTCCCAATTGTGGATCTTAATACACAAGTACAAATGAAAAAGATTCCACCATGAGCTCTTCCTCATTTCTATGGTAAGGTACATGAAGACCCAGACTCTTTCTTATTTATGACTATTCATATGATGCTCAGAAGTTAAAGTTGTTTCCTACAACTTTCAAGGATGTAACACTCTGTTGGTTCATGGGACTAGGAGGAAACACTATATCTTCTCGGGAATAGATGAAGAGAGTGTTCTTGTCAAATTATCAAGAATATTGTAAAACTAGAGACATTCAAGATGAAATCTTTACTATTGTGCAAAATGATGATGAGACTCTATAGGACTACTTAAAGAGATTCATGTACATCCTCCAAAGGTCAAAGCACAAATTTGATCTAAGTACCATTAGAACCTTGTTCTTACATGGGCTTACTGATGATACTAGGAATAATCTATATATGTTAGGACAATAGGATATTTCTCAGAAATCTTTTGATCTAATTTGTGACTTGTGCAGGAAATTCTCGAGGAAACAGTATAGATCCAGTAAAAGAATTCGAAATAGAAGTAAGAAAACTGAATCTACTGATGTTATAATTATTGGATTAGAGAATAAAATGGAAAATATGAAAATTGAAATAATGAATACTATTAATAAACAAATAGACTCTTTGAAATTTCAGCAAAAACTTGTAGAGGAACAAGAGTCATTGTATATTTTTTGTCCAAAATGTAGAAAAAAACATCTTTTAAGAGAATGTCGTCTCGATATTAAAGGAACTAATAAATGTGCAATTTGTACAGAGAACCATGCCATGGAAAAATGTCCCTCCATACTTGGGCTTAAAGTTGTATTTAGAGGAGGACAACCTGAAGCCAATTCATTGCATGCTATGGGAGCACGAAGAAACTCGCCTCAGGTAAGTGCAGGTATGGCTCCTGAACTTCCATCCATATTCCTATCCTAACACTAGTCACTCTCAACACTGGCAACATGGGAACCAATATCATTATGGACAACCCTCCCAAACTTGGGAACAAGGATGGAGAGGGACAAACCATTCACACCATTCTTATCCCGCACCTATGCAGTCATACCCACCTACATACGCACCTTACCCAATGCCACAACCATCTTTACCTCAACTGAGTTAGCCAATGCCACCATTTCCTTTACCTCCACCATTTCAACCTCCTCAGCTACCTGCGCAACATTTACCCAATTCCAATAACAAAGTGGTACAAATGATCCACTCTATGAGCCCACTTTCCTCATCTAGATATCATTCCATGTTAGTTGGAGTCAATGATCTCCAATTGAGAACGGGGAAGATAGTAACCTAAAAAAATCAGAAGCAGCTCATGGTGATTATCTAAGAGAAAGGTGAGGAGGAAACTCCTAACCATTCTGAAAAATATGTCACCATCCAGCCCATCCCCATACCCTCTGAGCCTTTTCCATCTTCTTCCAATCGGCCTCCCTATTCGGAGAGGTTAATTGTGGAGAAGAATGACCCCATTCCCAAGTCTAGCATGGCCTCTAAGCTTAGGAACCTTTTTATAAAGGTACCTTTGCTCCAAGCTATCAATTAATAGATCCCCATTTGCACAAAAATAATTAGGGAACTCTGTCTCAAGAAGCCAGGAAGGAGAATATTAGAACCTCAAACTATTTAATTTGTTGGTAGAGCAACAAAGCTAACGACGGGGTGTGTGCACATGGAGAAATATACCGACCTCGGAAACCCTGTTGTCTTTGTTGAGATGTAATGTCCTTGTCTCTAATGTACTTATAGACCTGGGGGCGGCCATTCATGTTATGACCAAGTAGACCATGGATCAACTTGGATTGGTCCATATTCGTCCTACTCCCATTGTGCTTGAACTGGCAGATAGATCTAAAATCAAGCCAGAAGGGGTGTTGGATGATGTGTTCATTTCTTTAGACTCTTGGGAATACCCCATAAAATTCATTATGCTTCAGCCAAAGAATCCTATGGGAGTACATCCCTTGATCTTGGGACGACCATGGCTTTCTACGGCCGATGTTTATATTGGATATCGTTCTGGTGACATGTATATTTCCGATGGAGATTCTAGGAAGAAGGTCACCTTGTATCCACCCACTAGATCCATTTAGCAACTCCAAGACACTTTGTGGTTAGACTACAGTAGTGATGATGAGACTTAGTCTGTTTCCTTGATACATCAATATGCTAAGTCTTCACAGGAGGGTGAGATTCAAGACTTCTTGAACAATCTAGACACCATGCCCAATTTTGAGTCATTGAGTCAGATTTTTAGCCTAGATTTTTAGGAAAGTGACTCTATACCTCCCTCACCACCATCTCTAGAAACATCTCTGTGTACTCTTGAGCCTGATACCACTCTTGTTGAGATTAGTCCAGGTAAATCCTTGCATATCAGGTTAGATTTGGATTCATCCCAGTAAGAGCAGCTTGTGAATTTGTTGTGAAACCATCTTGATGCCTTTGCATGGGGCTATGAAGATACGAAAGGCATCCCTCCAAAAAATTGTACCCACCATATCTATATTTAGAATAGAGCATATCCTGACTGACAACTCCAAAGGCATATGAACCCAGCTCTAAGAGATGTTGTAAAGGAAGAATTGCAAAAACTCTTGGATGCCGATTTTATCTATCCTATTTCTGACAGTCAATGGGTCTCTCCATTGGTATTAGTCACGCAAAAAGATGGGAGATGGCACATTTAGATTGAATACAAAGAATTTAACAAAGCTACTCTTAAGGATTATTTCCCCCTTCCTTTCATCGACCAGGTACTCAATATCCTTGCTGGTAAGAAGTACTTTAATTTTCTTGATGGATTTAGTGGTTATAACTAGATACAAATTGCACCTGATGATCGAGACAAAACCACTTTTACATTTCCATGGGGTACATTTGCTTACCGAGTGCTTCCCTTTAGGCTATGTAATGCCTCGACTACCTTTCAAAGGGTAGTCTTGGCCATTTTTGTTGACCTCGAGTGTGTGGAAATCTATATGGATGACTTTTCTATGTTTGGTGATTCATTTCAGGAAGCCCTCAAAAATCTAGAAAAAGTTCTTATTTGTTGCGAAGAAGCTCATCTTGCCTTGAGTGACAAAAAATGCAAATTAATGTGCAAGGCGGGAGTGGTTCTTGGCCATCTTATTTCTAACAATGGTATCTAGGTTGACCCTGCAAAAATAGAAATTATTTTGAGTCTTCTTGTACCCAAAACTCAAAGGGAAGTGAGAGGTTTTCTAGGACATGCGAGCTACTATAGGAGATTCATTGAGAATTTTTCAAGGATAGCTACCCCTGTTTTCCAACTTTTGGCTAAGGATAGTGATTTTTCTTGGTCCACAGCTTGCCAACAATCCTTTGAAACATTTAAGGAAAAACTAGTTCAGGCACTAGTTTTAAGAGGACCGAACTAGTCCCTGCCATTTCATATTTCCTCTGATGCCTCAGATACTACTATTGGTGCAACTTTAGGACAAGAATAAGACAAACAATCCTATGTTATTTACCTCATTATTAAAAAAAATTCACATGCTGAACTAAATTATACGGTTAATGAGAAAGAGTTTTTCGTTGTAATTTTTTCCATTAATAAATTCAGACATTACATTACAAGATATGAAGTCTTTGTGCATACTGACCATTCCGCGATAAAATATTTGATGAATAAACCATTAACTAGCGGTAGAGTGACTAGGAGGTTATTATTGTTACACGAATTTAACATTACTATTGTTGATAGACCAGGAAAATCTGATGTAGTAGCAGATTATCTTTCAAGATTAAATAATCCTAGTTCCTGTTGATGATGATTTTCCTGATGAACATCCTTTTGCTGTGTTCATAGAATCCCTGTGGTTCGCTGACATAACTAACTATTTAGTCACTGGAAAAACACCACATCAATTATCCGCTTATGAAAAGAGGAGTATCATATAGAAGAGTTTTGCATATTCGTGGATTCAAGGAGACCTCTTTTACACTGGACTAGATCTTATTATCTGTGAATGTGTAAGAGAGGAAGAAGTGTTTTATATCTTAAAATCTGCCCACGATGAACCTTGCAAGGGTCACTTCACTGATAAGTGGAATACATACAAAGTGTTACGAGTTGGCCATTTTTGGCCCTCCTTGTTTAAGGATGACAAACAATATGTCAAGTGATGTTACAGCTATCAGCAAATTGGCCAACCTAATCAAACCAATGAAATTCCTTCATGTCCTCAGGTTATGATTGAGCCTTTTGAAAAATGGGCCATTGATTTTGTAGGAACAATAAATCCAACATCATTAAATAAAAAAACATATTTTGGTTTGTACAGATTTCGTTACAAAATGGGTAGAAGCTAAAGCTGTTTATTTTGCTACTAAAAAAGTTGTTGTTGATTTTCTTTTTACTGAAATATTTACTAGATTTGGTGGGCATGGAGAAATTGTTTCTGACAATGGACCGCAATTTATTTATAATTTTGCACAGGGTGTGATGAAGCAGTACAAAATCCGGCACAGGAAATCTACACTGTATCACCTGCAAGAAAATGGTCAAGTGGAGTCCACAAACAAGGTGATTGAGTCCATCCTCACAAAGAGAGTAAATATCCACATAAAGGATTGGGCTGACAAATTACTAGAAGCCTTGTGGGCATACCAAACCACTTGGAGGAACAACACAGGACACACTCTGTTGGGTCAAGAAAAAGGTATATTTTCTCCTCAGTAATACCTTATTTAATATTTATATTTACACAAATATCTTTGTTTATGACCAGAAATAAAGGAAATTACAAGTAAAGTTGGATGAAACTACTTGGTAACAATTTAGATAAATCTGGCACTAGAAACTTACTTTTTACTATCCTTGTGTGCAGAAGACGCAGATTGGTCAATTGTCATTCAGTTGACAGAGCAACACCAAGCCATAAAAGGGAAAGACAACGTTCGACGCAGGAAAGGTAGTGAGGGACCAGGCAAACCAATGCTACTTCATAATGGAATTAGATTATGTATTGTAAAATCCTCAGAATCTCCTGATCCTGAGGATTCACTTTTATCTAGTTTTCTCTCTTACTGTTATATAAGGCTGAAAGGCAAACAAAATTCAATTCTATAGGTTTTAACCCCATACAGAAATTACCTGCATACAAATTCTAAAACACAAAAAATAGATAATGCGAGAGCATAACACATAAAACACATATACACAGAGATTTTCCCTTGGATCCCAAAATCGGGACTACTAG
>APFE030446164.1:0-12213 GCA_000404065.3 Pinus taeda
ACAGGATAAAGACAGAAGGAGAATAAACATGATTCATTTTGTTCCAAGTTCTGGAAATCAAACACAGGAATATACAAAGTGTACTCCTTTTTCAGCTCATGAAGAAATTTTGCTTCAATCAGTAGGAAAATCTGCTACAAAAGGCTTAGGATATCCAGAAGAAATCCCCAGCTACAGATTGGATCCTAGGAATAAGATTTTTAGTAAAGTACAACTTCCTTCTGATGAAGAAATCATTCAAT
The DNA here is from genome assembly GCA_000404065.3 of Pinus taeda. Classification (NCBI taxonomy): domain Eukaryota; kingdom Viridiplantae; phylum Streptophyta; class Pinopsida; order Pinales; family Pinaceae; genus Pinus; species Pinus taeda. The sequence continues at coordinate 243 of APFE030446164.1, forward strand.
TTCTTAAGATATACAAAGGAATAAGTCCTTATGATCCCTCAAATGAATGGTATAAGAAAATGTTTAACTGGGATCTGTATACTCATCAACAATAGTATAGATATTATGAAGAAATGAAAACCTATTCGAAGAAAGATAGGTCAACAATCAACAAAGTCAACAATACAAATTGGAAAGCTTGGATGGAACAAAATAACCAATGGATTTCTTTTTATGAATTTTATTATCCAAGTACAAATGAAGTAGAAATGGATTTGGTCAAAAAGTTTAAGAATCTATCTTGTGAAGATATAAAAACAAAGATTAAGGAAAATCCAGTTGAAATTCCTGGACCTCTTATCATCCCTCACATAGATGATAAATATAAAAATATGTTGCAAAAATCAAATGTTCCGAAACATTTAAAGTCTGTTAAGATGAAAGGACGGGTTTTGTTAGAACACATCTCTCAAACCCTTAGAGTGAATATGATGCAAGGGCCAGCCTTACAGACAAAAGTGCCACAACACAAATGGAAATTAATAGATGGCACTATTTTTAGCACTGAGACAGAAAAATCTTGTTATCAGACAAGATGATAAGATTTTAAGTTACTTCAACTTCAGTGTGACCAGTCTCATCTTTCAGATAGGGAATTGGTTGCAGCAACAAACTGGAAAAATCTTGCTCTAGATAGTTTGATTAAACATCTAGAAATAAATCATCAATATGCAGCCAGAGAAAATAAAATGCTCCAAGAAATAATTGATAAAATTCTTCAAAAGGTAGATTTTATCATAGATCAATTACTAGATGGAATAAAAACTCTTGGATCAAATGATTTGCATATTGCTAAAACTATTGATGTTTTATAAAAAGGGATTAATGATAATTCCAAATGGATTGGCAAAGTACATTTATTAGCACATAAGAATCAAGATATGATGACAAGCTTAAAAATGTCACTTGAAGTAGTAAAGAAACAAGTTTGGGTTGTCCCTACTTCTGTTGAAAGTCTGAAAAAGAAAAACACTCCTGATCCTATTTTTAAAGCTACTACTTATTTCTCATTTCATCAAGATCAATTGCCTTTCCATTTTGTTCCTACTACTCTTCAATCAAAAATGAAGAATCCTGGTGATATCATTTTTCCTAAACTAGAAACTACCTTTGTCTATGTTCCTATGGCTAATCCTGGCATGTTTTCCAGTCTAAACTCTTCAAGCCTTGGACATAAAATGAAATTTTCTGAGTGGTTGAAATTAGGAGATGATCATGATAAACCTTCTAGTTCTGATATAGTACTCAACAAATTTGAAGCAACGCCCTCTGCTCCTCCTACTCTAGAAGATTTAGAGTTTCTTGTGAATAATTTTTCTCCTCCTGATAAAGAAACTTTTTATATAGCAAAAGACATTCCTGATCTAATTTCATTTTCTGATGAAGAAGAACCCAAAGATACGATTGTACATAAAGGTACTGATAGAAGCTCTTGGAATTATTCTTGATCACCTGCTCCTGATAAAAGAGATGTCATGAAATCAGAATATCATAAAGATTGGTCTGCTTCTTCCACATATTCATGGAATATTGAAAATTGCTCTGAAGCAAAAATACTGCCTACATTGAGTTTCATGTTGGTTTGCTACCATACATATTTAGCAAATGTCATTTCTCCAATAAATGCAACCAGGAAAATCATTAGTGGATTTGAAGGACTCCTTGATTCCTGGCTTAAAGCAGAAATTCATTTTGATCCTATCCTCATTCCCTCTTGGGAAACATTTGTGGTAATGAACCCAGATAATACTACATATTTGGATCCACATACTTCATTACCTATGAATAACATGATTGGTTGCCTAATTCGTGGCATTTTTGTCAAGTTTTGTGGTTATCCTCAGATCAATAATGAATTTGCTGCAGTCACACTTACATCCATGAAGCTTACTAATATGTAGCATTTTGATGAATATTTTATGGAATATCTCCATCGTCTACATACTCTTTCTTCTGACATGATTCTAGATCCCAAATGGAAAGAAATCTTCATTGCTTCTTTACCAAATTGGGTAACTACTGCCATTTTGAATAAGCTTCTTGGAAAGATTGATGCCTATAAATTTGGTGTTATAAGACAAGTTATTAAGGTTATCATTGTTGAACTCTGCTCTCAGATGAAAGTTGCTCGAGCTGCCACCAGCTCCACTAAACCACATGGCTATCAACAACTATGTAAACAATGGCATTTACATGGCTCTAAAAGTTAGGTGGATATGATCATCGTCACTCTAAAAGGAAAGCTTACTCTAAGCAAACTTTTAGATCTGCAGAAAACAAAAGAATCATTCATAGAAGGCCTTCCAAAGAATACAAAAAAACACACCATTTTCATCAAAGGCCAAAACAGAAGAAAATATTTTGCTTCCATTGCAATGAAAAAGGACATATTGCTCCAAATTGTCCAAAACTAAAAAAAAACAAACAACAATCTCGGAAGAAGAAACAATTTAGCTATAAGAATAAATCTGGCAAGGTAAATATTCTTGATCTCCCTTCTAGCTGTGAAGAATTAACAGATTTAGACCAGATACATGTTTTTTATGAAGAAGAAGATTCTGAAGTTGAATATTGCAAAGATCCACACTTTAATGAATGTTTTCAAGAACTCTGTGAATGTAGTGATCCTGACATTTGCAAATGTAATGCAGTCAGGATGTCCAGACCACTATCAAATGAAAGCTTAGATCATGATGGGCTTTCTAGAAATTATTTTACACAAATGGTTAATGCTGATGATCCAAAACTCAAAGAAATGTATAAAGGATTGTTGATGACCCATCTTCAACAGTGAAAGTCACAGCAATATCAAGAACAACAAAAGTCACAGACAAATCATCAACATAGCTATATTCCTTCTACAACCTTATTTTCAGTTAATGGTCTAACAAGACAATTCAGACAACAAACAATTGAAGATGATCTTCCTCAAACACTTCCTGCAATTAGTCAAGCTATCAAAGATCTCAGAAAAGAAGGCAGAGAGAATAGAAGGCTATGCATTGAAGCACATCAGGGGCACAATATACATTCTTTACATGCACAACCCACAAAAGCAGAATCTTCATAGACAGAACAGAAAGAACCAGAAAGACAGCCTGATCCATATCATGATCCAATGAAAGGGATTTTCAAATCTGAAGACTTTGAAATTCCAGATGAAGAATTTGAAGGTCCTAGATCTGGATTAGGAATGAACGCAGATGTAATGTACTGTGTAAAAAAGAAAATCAGAATTGATTCTTCCATAGAATGGTGGAAGGTTCTAATTGATACAGGTTCAAGATTGAACATAGTAAGTGGCATTGTAATTCCCTATCCTCAAAGACAAAAGATAAAGTGTCCAGGAGTTGTTACTACAAGTGGAGAAATCAAGACAACAGAAGAAGCTATAATAAATGTCTTCATTTCTCAATCTCAAGGAATTCAAGTTCATGCTCCATTAGTCACAAGGCTTGATTGTGTTATGTACTTAGGAACTCCTTTCCTAAGCAATTTCAGAAGACATGGAAGCACTTATGATGAAAAATCACAAAAATGGGGATATTTTCTTCTCTTCAAAGGTATGGATTATTTCTATCCTTTTATTCATTCCAATTCTCCTAATAGATTGAGTAGAATTGACAGGTTACAGAATACCTTGGCAAAGATGGAGAAGAAGAAAGAAGTGCTCAAGATTGATGAAAATCTTTTGAAAGACAAATTTGAAAAAGAAATAAGTGATATCTCTCAGAAACTAAAATCTTGTTGTTTTGAAGATCGAAATGCCTTTTGGCATATTCATAAACATGAAGTAGAATTGCCTTTGAAAAAGGAATTTCATGGAAAACTCAGAACATCAAAAGCAATACCGACGAATTTTGAACAACTCAAGTATTGTAAAGAAGAAATAAAATCCTTACTACAAAAAGGTTTGAGCAAAAAGTCTCATAGCCCTATTGATTGTTTTGGATTTTATGTCAACAAACATTCAGAGATTATCAGAGGAAAACCAAGATTGGTAGTAAACTACAAGCCTCTGAATAATATTCTTGACTATGATGCTTATCCCTTGCCAAAGCCCTCAGTGCTTTTGTCTCAGATATCACAGTCAAAAATCTTTTCCAAGTTTCATTTAAAGTCTAGTTTTTGGAAAGTAGGGATAAAAGAAGAAGATAAGTGGAAAACAACTTTTTCAGTACCAGAAGGACATTTTGAATGGAATATTATGCCCTTTGGACTAGTAAATGCTCCATCCGCCTTCCAGAGGATTATGGATGAAACTTTTGAAGGTATGGAATATTTCTTGAAGAAATATATTGATGATGTTCTAATGTATTCTGCATATATTCCCTCTCATATAAAGCATCTTAATATATTCTACAAGAGAGTCAAAGAAAAAGGTATAGTTTTATCAGATTCAAAAATGAAGTTGTTTCAGACTATGATAGATTTCTTGGGATATGTGATTCAATATGGATCATATTACATTATGCAATATAGTCTAGATTTCATAGATAAATTTCCAAACAGAATCACTGATAAAACTCAACTACAAAGATTCTTGGGTAGTTTGAATTACATCTCCAAATTTGTTAGACATTGTGCCCAAGACAGTCTTATTGAATGAAAGATTGCAAAAAGATCCAATTCCATGGACAGAGGATTTAATAGAGGTAGACAGAAGAATTAAAGGAAAAATTAGGAATATGTCTCCTTTAAGCACAATCAATGAAGAATGGCCTAAAACCATCATTACAGATGCCAGTGATATCGGATGGGATGCAATTTTCTGCCAACATGATCCTAATAAAATAAAATGGAATATGAAATTTGCCAGTATGCCTTTGGAATCTGGTCAACTACACAAAAAATTGGTCCAGCCTAAAGAAAGAACTTAGAGTTGTCTGCCTTGGCATTGACAAATTCAAAGATTTTGTGATCTATAAACATTTTACAGTCAAAATAGATTGCCAAGCCCTTAAGTTTCCTATCCATAAATGTGACTTTGAAGATGCAGCAATGGTTATATGGATAATGACATTGGCCCAGTATCGTTTTGATGTAGAGTTCATTTCTGGAGTTAAGAATTCCTTCGCAGATCTCCTCAGCCAGGAACTTTTACAGAGAAATGATGTAAATAATCTTAGATGTAACATCATAAGAAGATTAGAAAATGAGATTCACATTGAATGTGCTGATGGTTCTCACACTTTGAATCTGCAGAAATCTCTACTCGATTATCAAGCAGATTGGTTTCTAATGAAAGAAATCAAATATCGGCATGGAACTAGACAACATTATTTCTCATGGGATGATCAAATGCAAAGAAATGATGAAGCTTTTGAAGCTTTAAGCTTTCTTCAAGATTTGAGAAATCTTGATTTCACATTACACAGAGATGTAGATGAAAATCTATTATGCTGTGAAATCTACATTGATCGCTTCCTATTGCCACCCAACCTTCAGAACTCTGAAGATCATGAACGCCACAAGAAAGCCTAGTATACAAGTATGTGTTTTGAAAATAAAACTAACTCGTTTTTCTATAATGCGCAGTTTTCTTTTAGATATCATGGGATGCAAGTTACACAAATCGAAGAACAAGACCCCACACCTGAATGGTTTAAAGAATGGTGGAACAGTTATGCTATCAGTCCTCTATGTTTTTACCCATTCTCTCTCTGGTTATTACAACTTCTTGGATTTACAGAACCACAGGCACATCAATCAGGAATTCTATACAAAAGGATTTTGGTTATCAACAATATCACCAATTATCACATGCTTGCAGCACTCCGCACTAATGTATCCTTTCATTGGTATATTACACGAAATATTTTTTTCAAAATATTTGGGGAAAATATGAATGGCTCTTCACATGACTATGAGTCATTTCATGCCATGATAGATCCAGATTTAAATCCCTTTGTCCCACTAATTTTTTAGGACGAAGTACCAAAATATGTTGAAGTACCAATTTGGGAATGTGAGGAAGAAATTCACTCACAGTATTTTAATAATGACTCCTTGACTAGGTTCAGAGAACATCATTATTCTCAGGAACAACTAGAAATTTTTTTCATTTTGTAATTTCTTTTTGTCCGAATTTTGGTGGCAGACAAGTTTTTCGTAAGGTTCCCTGAAAAAGAATCTCTTACAGTGTAATCAATCTGACATATATAATTAAATAAAGGGATAAGAATAAATATAAAATATTCTATGATTGAATTACTGCGCAGATGTCCTCTGTGTTACCGGAAAGCAGGATTCTCTCATATCGAATGCAAGCATTTGATTTTGATGTAAAGTAAGATACTACGCGGATGTCCTCCGGGTTACCCGAAAGCAGGATTCTCTCATATCTGATGTAAGGATTTGATTTTAATGTAAAGTAAGATTCTCTCATATCCGATATGGAGATATCACCAAACCCAAAACTGGGAGGATCTATAAGTAGATGAAGGCTAGGGAAGAGAGGCATTCGGGTTTGGAGAAATCTAGAGAGCCTTTATGCTGGAGAAGTAACTTGGTATTGCTTGAGAAGAAACTTTGTCATACCTGAGCTTTGAAGTTCATCAATAAAGATTCCTCAATTTCTGTAAATCTATGTCTCCTTTGTAGATTGTTTTGGATTCCATTCTCATACTTGTATGAGATTTGTTAAGGTTGAAGAAGTCGCAAAGACACAAAAGTAGACCGTCGGGCCAGAGTTCGTGTTTCGGCACGAGGATATTGTTCAGAAGAATTGTCAGATATTAGAGCGATTAAGCAGACTTGGTATTTATTATGAACTAATACTCTTGTTGGCATTCATATTCAAATATATTCAAGAACAGATTCATGATGCTAGATTGCGTAGTAGAGGAGTCTCTTCCCTCTTTGTGATTAAAGTATCAGTCATGGATCTTGTTTATTTCCGCATTTCTGCATTCTCGCTTTCGTTGTGTGCGCTTTGTAGTTGGTATCAGAGCTTTAAATAACTACAAAGCGCACACAGTGAAAGCGAGAATGCAGAAACGCAGAAATAAACAAGATCTGTGACTGATACTTTAATCACAGAGAGGGAAGAGACTCCTCTCCTATGCAGTCTAGCATCACGAATCTGTTTTTGAATATATTTGAATATGAATGCCAACAAGAGTATTAGTTCATACTAAATACCAGGTCTACTTAATCGCTCCAATATCTGGCAATTGTTTTGAACAATATCCTCATGCCAAAACACGAACTCTGGCCCAAAAGTCTACTTCTGCATCTTTGTGACTTCTTCAACCTTAACAAGGCTCATACAAGTTTGAGAATAGAATCCAAAACAATCTACAAAGGAGACAAAGATTTACAGAAATTGAGGAATCTTTATTAATGAACTTCAAAACTCAAGTATTACAAAGTTGCTTCTCAAGCAATACCAAGTTACTTCTCTTCTTCCTGTTGTTAGAAAGTATTGGTTATGGATAATTTTTCTCCAGCACAAAGTTCTCTTCATGAGTTTAGTGATAAAAGTTTTGATGAAATTCTTAGAGAAGAAGAAGAAAGAGAATGTAATGAGAAAATATAATCTGGTTTTCACACTGTCGTCCATGATAAATCTATTACATTATTAAATGAACAGAGTAAGTCTGGTTCTTGGTCTTTACCATAAATAGACCCCAAATATGTCTATACAAATCTGGGATTATTAGACACTATATAATAATGGAGATATAAGGTTAAAGAAGAAATTCTACAAACCTCCAGTAATAATCGTCTGCTTCAAACAATGAACATTTTGAAGCAATCTGAGTTTACAACTGCACTAAAAGCTGGTCTCAATTTTGCTAATTTTGGTCATATCCAAATTGGAATTCAGTCACTACATATAAAAGGTTAAGACATTGTTGTCTTCTCTTGTGTTTTTGATCGCCGATGGAAAACGTTTCATAAAGCTTTAATTTGAGGATGTCAAGGAACATTAGCCTACGGTCCAATTTCTTGGTCCTATGTTCCTGATTTTTCTATTTCCTTAGATGATCCTAATGCCATCAATGCTCTAATGCTCGACATCCAAACATATGGATATGATGATTTTGAAGATAATAGAAATAATGTTGCTATTCATTGGTGATGTGTCGTAAAATTTTATAAGACCACTCCTTCTGTTGTCCAACAAGTTTCTGAAACCTCTAAGTTCACTACTCTAATCACTCATGTCTATGGCTTAAATCTTGTTGCTCCTCAAATGATATCTCGTCGAGATCTTAAACCGCAAACATAATGGGTCACAAATTGGGCTTCTATTCGTACTTCTCCTTGTCCATAGCCTATCACTACACAAACTTCTATTTGAGAAGATAATGGCCTTGTTCAAACTCGTTTCTTTCCCCAATCAGAGTATGCACAGTCTAAGCATGGTGGACCTCCTCCTCCTCTTGTTATACAAAACCCTGTAAAAAATGAAGTCGTAGTAAAACCACAAATGTCCTCTATTGCATCTATTCCTGAAGGATCACCAAGTCCTTCATATGATCTTACTTTTGATCCAAACTTCATGCATATGTTATCAAATATGATTGCACAAACTCTTCAGTCTCTGCATTCAAATATTGTTCCTTATAGAACAATTAATATTCAATAATCATTCCAAATTCCACAATTTCCACAACCATCTGTATGTAATCATCCTCATTGTTCTCCTACCTTTTGTCAACAAACTCCTAGTCTTCCAAAACCCCATGAAAAAGAAGAACGGGATAAAGATAGAAGAAGAATAAACATGATTCGTTTTGTTCCAAGTTCTGGAAATCAAACACAGGAATATAAATAGTGTACTCCTTTTTCAGCTTATGAAGAATTTTTGCTTCAATCAGTAGGAAGATCTGCTCCAAAAGGGTTAGGATATCTAGAAGAAATCCCTAGCTACAGATTGGATCCTAGGAATAAGATTCCTAGAAAAATACAGCTTCCTTCTGATGAAGAAATCATTCAATTTCTTAAGATATACAAACGAATAAGTCCTTATGATCCATCAAATAAATGGTATAAGAAAATGTTTAACTAGGATCTGTATACTCATCAGCAAGAGTATAGATACTGTGAAGAAATGAAAACCTATTCAAAGAAAGATAGGTCAACAATCAACGAAGTCAACAATAAAAATTGGAAAGCTTGGATGGAACAGAATAACCAATGGATTTATTTTTATGAATTTTATTATCCAAGTACAAATGAAGTAGAAATGGCTTTGGTCAAAAAGTTCAAGAATCTACCTTGTGAAGATATAAAGACAAAGATTAAGGGAAATCCAGTTGAAATTCCTGGACCTCTTATCATCCCTCACATAGATGATAAATATAAAAATATGTTGCAAAAATCAAATGTTCAGAAACATTTAAAGTCTGTTAAGATGAAAGGGCAGCTTTTGGTAGAACACATATGTCAAACCCTTAGAGTGAATATGATGCAAGGGTCAGCCTTACAGATAGAAGTGCCACAACACAAATGGGAATTAATAGATGGCACCATTCTTAGCACTGAGATAGAAAAATCTTATTATCAGACAAGATGATAAGATTTTTAAGTTACTTCCACTTCAGTCTGACCAGTCTCATATTTCAGACAGGGAATCAGTTGCAGCGACAAACTGGACAAATCTTGCTCTAGATAGTTTGATTAAACATCTAGAAAGAAATCATCAATATACAACCAAAGAAAATAAAATGCTCCAAGAAATAATTGATAAAATTCTTCAAAAGCTAGATTTTACCAGAGATCAATTACTAGATGGAATAAAAACTCTTGGATCAAATGATTTGCATATTGCTAAAACTATTGATGTTTTAGAAAAAGGGATTAATGATAATTCCAAATGGATTGGCAATGTACATTTAGTAGCAGATAAGAATCAGGATATGATGACAAGCTTAAAAACGTCACTTGAAGTAGGAAAGAAACACGTTTGGGTTGTCTCTACTTCTGTTGAAAGTTTGAAAAAGAAAAGCACTCCTGATCCTACTTTTAAAGCTACTACTTATTTCTCAGATCCTCAAGATCAATTTCCTTTCCATGTTGCTCCTACTACTCTTCAATAAAAACAATGAAGAATCCTGGTGATATCATTTTTCATAAACCAGAAACTACCTTTGTCTATGCTCCTATGGCTAATCCTGGCATGTTTTCTAGTCTAAACTCTTCAAGCCATGGACATAAAATGATAGTTTCTAAGTGGTTGAAATCAGGAGATGGTCCTAATAAGAAATTCGATTCTGATACGGTAGTCAAAAAATTTGAGGCAACACCCTTTGCTCCTCCTCCTCTAGAAGATTTAGAGTTTGTTGTGAATAATTTTTCTCCTCCTGATAAAGAAACTTTTCAAATAGCAAAAGACATTCCTGGTTTGATTTCATTTTCTGATGAAGAAGAACCAAAAGATACAACTGTACATAAAGTTTTTGATAGAAGTTCTTGGAATTATTCTTTGTCACCTGCTCCTGATAAAAGAGATGTCATGAAATCAGAATATCATAAAGATTGGTCTGCTTCTTCCACATATTCATGGAATATTGATAATTGTTCTGAAGTAGAAATATTGTCTACATTGAGTTCCATGTTGGTTTGCTACCATACATATTTAGCATATGACATTTCTCCAATAAATGCAACCAGGAAAATCATTAGTGGATTCGAAGGACTCCTTGATTCCTAGCTTAAAGCAAAAATTCATTATGATCCTGTCCTCATTCCTTCTTGGGAAACATCTACGGTAATGAACCCAGATAATACTACATATATGGATCCACAGACTTCATTACCTATGAATAACATGATTGGTTACCTAATGCATGGCATTCTTGTCAATTTTTGTGGTTATCCTCAGATCAATAATCAACTTGTTGCAGTCACACTTACATCCATGAAGCTTACTAATATGCAACATTTTGATGAATATTTTATGGAATATATCCATCATCTACATACTCTTTCTTCTGACATGATTCTAGATCCCAAATGGAAATAAATCTTCATTGCTTCCTTACCAAAATGGGTAACTACTGTCATTTTGAATAATCTTCCTGGAAATATTGGTGCCTATAAATTTGGTGTTATAAGACAAGCTATTAAGGCTATCATTATTGAACTCTACTCTCAAATGAAAGTTGCTCGAGCTGCCACCAGCTCCACTAAACCACATGGCTATCAACAACTATGTAAACAATGGAATTTACATGGCTCTAAAAGTTTAGGGGGATACGATTGTCGTCGCTCTTAAAAGAAAGCTTACTCTAAGCAAACTTTTATATCTGCAGAAAATAAAAAAATAATTCATAGAAGGCCTCCCAGAGAGTACAAAAAAACATGCCAGTTTCATCAAAGGCCAAAACAGAAGCAAATATTCTTCTTCCATTGCAATGAAAAAGGAGATATTGCTCCAAATTTTCCAAAATTGAAAAAATAAAAACAACAATATACAAGAAGAAACAATTTAGCTATAAGAATAAATCTGGCAAGGTAAATATTATTGATCTCCCTTCTAGCTGTGAAGAATTAATAGATTCAGAAAATTATTATGATCTAAATGACCAAATACATGCTGTTTATGAAGAAGAAGATTCTGAAGTTGAATATTGCAAAGATCCACACTTTAATGAATGTTTTCACGAACTCTGTGAATGCAGTGATCCTGACATTTGCAAATGTAATGCAGTCAGGATGTTCAGACCACTATCAAATGAAAGCTTAGATCATGATGAGCATTCTAGAAATTATTTTACACAAATGATTAATGCTGATGATCCAAAACTCAAAGAAATGTATAAAGGATTGCTGATGACCCATTGTTATGAACCAGCTCAAGAAAAGATAGATCAACGCCTTAGAATTCAGCCTCTTCGAGGGGGCAACCTCCTTTACATTACATAAATGAAGAATTCTTGGATGATACAAATGACAAAACCTCCTTTCTATATATAAGGGA
>APFE030446164.1:28350-44825 GCA_000404065.3 Pinus taeda
TAGTTTGATCCAAATTGGATTCTCCAAGGAAGAGTTATGTGAAATCTCCCACAGTGACCTGATTATGGACTAGTTCAGTAGGGCGAACTTGTACGATGTGCCACAAGTCCTTGTTTTGTCTTTTGGCTCTAAACAAATATATACAAGAAACTATAGTCCATCCTCTTTCTGAACCTTCTTACGAAATTTCAATCCAATGCTCAGAGAAAAAGTTATGATGATTTTCCCCAGGTCGCCTGTTTGGAATGTAATTCAGGAGTCTGCAAAAAGACCAACTTCCTCAGATCATATCTCCACAAATATAGCGCAAAATGCTCTGCAATTCGGACCACAGATTTAGCATGATGTCTTCTCAAATGGGTTTTACTTTTAGCTTCTGAAACATCGCAGAAAAAACATTATTGCGAAAATGCCACAATGACCTGTTTGGAGTAGCGAAACCCCTAGAATCCAAAGCTCTGATACCAAATGTTATGAACCAGCTCAAGAAAAGATAGAAAAGATAGATCAACGCCTAATAATTCAGCCTCTTCGAGGGGGAAACCTCCTTTACATTACATAAATGAATAATTCTTGGATGATACAAATGCCAAAACCTCCTTTCTATATATAGGAGTCTAAGGAGTCACAATATAACCTAGCCGACCTAACAATAATAATATAAAGCCACAAAAATAACAATAGAGGGATTCTATGGGGCACAGTAATAATAATATGGGGGAAATAGGGGCACAACAATATTAATAAGGGGTACAACTACAATAGTAATGGGGTGATCACTAGTATTATAGGGACCCAACACCCATCTTCAACAATCCAAGTTACAACAATATCAAGAACAACAAAAGTCACAGATAAATCATCAACATAGCTACATTCCTTCTGTAGCCTTATTTTCAGTTGATGGTCTAACAATACAATTCAGACAACAAACAATTGAAGATGATCTTCCTCAAACACACCTCCTGCAATTAGTCAAGCTATCAAAGATCTCAAAAAAGAAGTCAGAGAGAAAGAAGGCTATGCATTGAAGCACATCAGGGGCACAATATACATTCTTTACATGCACAACCCACAAAAGGAGAATCTTCACAAGCAAAACAGAAGAACCAGAAAGACAACCTGATCCATATCATGATCCAATGAAAGGGATTTTCAAATGTGACTTTGAAGATGCAGCAATGGTTAGATGGATAATGACATTGCCTAGTATCGTTTTGATATAGAGTTCATTTTCGAAGTTAAGAATTCCTTCGCAGATCTTCTCAGCTGGAAATTTTTACAGAGAAATGATGTAAATAATCTCAGATGTAACGTCATAAGAAGATTAGAAAATGAGATTCACATTGAATGTGGTGATGGTTCTCACACTTTGAATCTGCAGAAACCTCTACTCGATTATCAAGCAGATTGGTTTCCAATGAAAGAAATCAAATATCGACATGGAATTGGACAACATTATTTCTCATGGGATGATCAAATGCAAAGAAATGATGAAGCTTTTGAAGCTTTAACATTTCTTCAAGATTTGAGAGATCTTGATTTCACATTACACAGGGATGCAGATGAAAATCTAATCTGCTGTGAAATCTACATTGATCGCTTCCTATTGCCACCCAAACTTTGAAACTCTAAAGATCATGAATGCCAAGAGAAATCCTGGTATACAGGTATGTGTTTTGAAAATAAAACTAACTTGTTTTGCTATAATGTATAGTTTTCTTTTAGATATCATGGGATGCAAGTTATATAAACCGAAGAACAAGAACCCACACCTGAGTGGTTTAAAGAATGGTGGAACATTTACGCTATTAGTCCTCTATGTTTTTACCCATTCTCTCTCCAGTTATTACAACTTCCTGGATTTAGAGAACCATGGGCGCATCAATCAGGAATTTTATACAAAAGGATTTTGGATATCAGCAATATCACCAATTATCACATGCTTGCAGCACTCCGTTCTAATGGATCCTTTCATTGGCTTATTACAGGAAATCTTTTCTTTAGAAGATTCGGGGGAAATATGAATGGCTCTTCACATGACTATGAGTCATTTCATGCCATGACAGATCCAGATTTAAATCCTTTTGGCCCACTACTTTTTCAGGACGAAGTACCAGAATATGCTGAAGTACCAATTTGGGAATGTGAGGAAGAAATTTACTCACAGTATTTTAATAATGACTCCTTGACTAGGTTCACAGAACATCATTATTCTCGTGAACAACTGGAACATTTTGTCATTTTGTAATGTCTTTATGTCCGACTTTGGTGGTAGACAGGTTTCTCGTAAGGTTCCCTAAAAAAGAATCCCTTATAGTGTAATCAATCCGACATATATAATTAAATAAAGCAATAAGAATAAATATAAAATATTTTATGATTGAATTACTGTGCGGATGTCCTCCGAGTTACCAGAAAGTAGGATTCTCTCATATCTGATGCAAGGATTTGATTTTGATGTAAAGTAAGATACTGTGCAGATGTCCTCCAGGTTACCTGAAAGAAAGATTCTCTCATATTTGATGTAGGGATTTGATTTTGATGTAAAGTAAGATTCTCTCATATCCGATATGGAGATATCACCAAATCCAGAACTGGGAGGATCTATAGATAGATGAAGACTAGGGAAGAGAGGCATTCGGGCTTTGGAGAAATTTAGAGAGCCTTTCTTCTAGAGAAGTAACTTGGTATTGCTTGAGAAGCAACTTTGTAATACTTGAGTTTTGAAGTTCATCAATAAAGATTCCTCAATTTCTGTAAATCTATGTCTCCTTTATATATTGTTTTGGATTCTATTCTCGAACTTGTATGAGTCTTGTTAAGGTTGAAGAAGTCGCAAAGATGCAGAAGTAGACCGTTGGGCTAGAGTTCATGTTTTGGCATGAGGATATTGTTCAGAAGAATTGTCAGATATTGGAGTGATTAAGCAGACTTGGTATTTATTATGAACTAATACTCTTATTGACATTCGTATTCAAATATATTCAAAAATAGATTCGTGATGCTAAATTGCGCAGTAGAGGAGTCTCTTCCCTCTCTATGATTAAAGTACCAGTCATGGATCTTGTTTATTTCCGCATTTCTGCATTCTCGCTTTCGTTGTGTGTGCTTTGTAGTTGGCTCACTGCCATACTTTCCAATTTTTTCAAACTGTGGTAAGAAAAAAGTCTTCATTATGTGTCAACAATGCCTCCCCAATGAACAATGTCTAGATATTGTTTATTTTTCTCTCTAATTTAATTTTTTAGCGGATTAGAATATCAAATTAGCTTAAAATTTCCATTTTTTTGAAAAAAAAGAATTATGTGTTCAGTGTGCTCAATATGTTTGGCTCACACCAATAGCAGTGCACCCTGTAAATTTATAGGGTGCACCATAGTTTTGTGCATGAACGTAATGCACCACTATTGTTGTGGTGCATTTCATAAATAAAAACACACCAGGAAAGCTAAAAATTCAATATCAGTGTGTTATTTCGAGCGCATTTATATTTACCAAATACACCATAAAAATAATATTTAAATAGTTAGTTACAGATCAGTGTGTTCAATAGCCTGAATGTTCTGTATCGGTGTGAAAAGGTTATACATGCGATTCGGTGCGTAAGTGTGATGCACTGTGATGAAAATTTAAATTTTTGAACCAACAGTGGTGCATCATACATATGTGCAGACCAATTCCAATGTGATTGTGTTTGACAGCACACCAAAACTGTTGCATAACCTTGTTTTGGATGCATTGATGATTTTTCTTTTTTCTTTTTAATTGAAATTTATGTTTCCATATTTATAAATACATTTTTCATTTAATAAAAAATAGTATATTTTATGTATGAAGCTGATGTATTTTATATGTTAATCATGTAACAGAGACGTCAATAGAGTAAGAAGTAGCAGGAGAAGGAGAAAATGGATGACCCATACAATATGGTTTGACCATGGGAGGCAAGAGAGAGGGAGAGGGATTTATACCCTTACCCCATTAATATAGTGACTTGAGCTCTCTAAAGGAATGTAGGCCCCCTCAAGTAATATGAGGAGGCTACATCCCTAAATGTGCACTTTGTCTTATTGGCGCATCTGATCCACCAATGGAGTACCTAGGAATAGGGTTTCCATGTTGGTCGTAGGGCATGGTATAGGATCTCTAAGGAGGACATATAATTTATCACTAGCGTATTTAGGAGGATAGGATTTTCAATATATCCCTAATGGTCCCCATGGGGTTTCAGCTAAGACTCATATTGCCTACACTTAGAGATATGTTAGGCCTCATGCAGTACATCCATCAAATTTTGAGGTGCGTGGTGGACAACTATAAATTTCTTCTTTTGTTGCATAGGAGGTTAGGTGCCTCTCATTATTAGTCACCACCATTGCACACTATAATAGTGATGGGAAGTGCATTTATTTCCCTCTTTTGAATTATGTCAATTCTTTGATTCAAGTGCCACACTGTACCAAATGGTCTGCCCTTTCTTGAGGCATTTTTGTATGGATTTAGATAGATGTCATGTGTTGAGACATGGGAGGGAAACCTTCCCTTTCACTTTAGAGATTTTTTGTTTATTTTTTTATAGGTTTCTAGAGACGAGGCCTACATTTGACTGTCACCCTCCTAGTTCGATCACTGAGATTTGGATGCGCATGTTGGGGGGAGAATGATTCCCAAGAGAGGCTTACCGAGGTATCCCGCTAAGATTTTTGTTTAGACACTAGTGCTACTCACTAGTGAGGATGACCAGGCATTTGTCGCATTTATGTTTCTATACATAGGGATTGATTGGAGACAGTGTACCAACATCCTCTTCACATTAGCTGAGGCTCCAAATGATAGAAGTAATATTAGTTTTTTCTTTAAATTAAACTAGTTTCATTTTATTGTTTTAATTAATTAGAATAAAACTTATTCTAGCACATTCTTTAACTTGTTTTATTAATTTGTTTAATGAAATTGTCTAATTATTGTTGTGCACTATATATATTGTAGACATTGACACATTTGATTGAGACATTCCTCCTCCCCCACTATATGGAGGAGATGAGGAGATGGGCGAGGCCCAAGGGGGTGAGTCACATCCTCAAGGGGGCATGCGCGTTCGAGGCTGTAAGGCTTGTTTATGATTTTTGATGGACTACTGTGAAAAATTGGCCAAAGTTTTGGTTGAGGAGGGATTATGCCCAACAAAGGCTCATGATATCAATGTAGATCCTATGTTTGCGAATATCTGCAAGGAATTTCCATACAAGATGATGTCTCTTATTCTTCATATCATCGGAGCTAGTACGACACTGGCAATAATGAGGGATGCAGGGCATGCAGTTGTAGATACGTCAAATGAGTGTGGTGATCATGATGATGAGGGTGGTGATCATGATCATAATTATGAGAGTGGCGATCATGATCATGATGATGAGGGTGGTGATCATGATGCTTTTGGTAGTACTACCTCATCAAATCATGGTTGTCAGTTGCCTGACCATGAGATGCTAGATCTAGAGGATGTGCCTTATGTTTCTCCTGACAGAGCATATGATCCACCTCCTCCTACACCTCATATTTCACCAGACCATGTTGAGATAGTAGTTGACCATACATCATCTTCTACTATAGACCAGAGACCTCCTCCACCACCTCAGAGTTCGACAGATGTTGAGGTAATAGTTGACCATCCATCATCTTCTACTACAGACAAGGAAACTAGCACTACTATGTTTGTTGTATCAAATATTTGTTCGCATTTATTTATGTTCTATATGTATATGTATATGTATATGTATATGTATATATATATATATATATATATATATAGATATATATGGTGCATTTTTTTTCATTTTTATGTCCTTAATTTACGTGTTGGTGTTGATGTGTATATTGTTAGGTCATGTTAGATAAGTCCATTTAATTTGCTTGCAAATAGATGTGTATGGGATAGCATTTATTTGACATGATATGTATATTAATTTGAGTATGTGTGTGGTGATGATGGTAGATTACAATGTTTGTTCTTTTTTAGATGTGATCACGATGATGATGCCATGTTAGATTATTAGATTTGTGTTCTAGCTAATGACGTTTATATGTGATCAAGGTGTATATAATTAGATGATGGTAGTGAATCCGAATGTGTATCTTAGATGATGTCTGTGTTTGTTAGATGGTTACAATCATGATGTTACTTTTTATGAAATAATATTTATTATAGGTTATGTACTAGTCAACTTATATCAAAATTTTATATATGAAAGTGCATACAAAACGACTTACTTTAAAAAAATGCAAAGATATTTTTATAAATTACAAAGTTTAATATTTTTGAATCTATGAGTGTAAAATTACAATAAATATTATTATATTTCTTAGATAGTTCATCGATAATTCATCTAAACTTAATTAGTAAAATATTTCAATACTCGAGAAGGAAAAAAATATAAAGGTAATAATCCTAGTTAGTTCTTAATAAAGATGAAAATGGTGATATTCATTCAATTTTAATTAATAAATATATCATAATAATAAATATTCAGAAACCAATTTAAACCAATTCAAATATTGGTTTAAAAATTCAATTTATTTGTTAAACTTAAAAAACAGTAAGTCATAATTTTTATAATTAATTTATCTTTAATATAACGTATAAAAAAAATAATAATAATAATAAATAAATAAATTATAAAGGTTAATTTATTACTAAGTTATGGATATTTTTGAAGACAATTTAAATTTAATATTTATAACAACTCTTACCAATTTAAATTATAAATTTATCTCTCTAAAGATGAGGATCAAGAAATGTAAAACAAGGCTTGTGATGTTACTTGTAGTTGGGGATTTTCTTTACTGAAAGTTCTCTCTTAAAGTGGAAAGTGAACATTTTTTCTAGTGATAAAGATATAACATTTTGGTTCTTTATTTTATATTCTAATGGTTTAAATTTAACTACTTTTAATAATAAATATGTGTTAAATAATAAAAAAAGATACCATATTAGATTTAAACTTTTGAAAAATAATATATTTGATTATCTCTTAATGAATAACTAAAAAAATATTAATTGTTCCACATACTTATCACAAGATAGTCACTAAACTTCATGTCTTCACATTTCTCTTAGCTAATATTACATCATGTTCTCAATGATAAAGATATGTCTACTTTAAATAAATTACTTATAAATACATAAAATAGATACTTATTTTCCATAATCTAACTAGGAAAGAAAAAGGCATCACCAAGTCTATTTGAAAGTCAAACAAATGACTCCTAATCACCATCACATTATTTATCATATAATTCTTAGCCATCCAATATTTATTAATTCAATTTTTTTTTATAATTACCATTGAAAAGAAAAGTCGAAATTATTCCATTATCCATCAAAAGAAATTAAAACCTTTCATTCATCCATGTAAGGCCATTTGTTTCTCTTATGGTCCATAAAAAATGTAATTAACATTTTATATATGCATAAGACCTCCTTTTAGTTTACATAATGTTGCAAGAATTGTAATTTAAATGTAGTAAACATGATTTTACCTCTCATGTCAAGAATTTAATCTTACATATTAATACACAATCTTTTCATTGTTAAAGTCCTCATAGGGTTATCACTACATAATGATTTATATTGATTTTGAACTAAACAAGAAGAAAAAACATGTGAACTGATCAATAAACTAGTAAATATCTAAAAAGACTAAATCTTCAATGTTATTTCTAAAATCACTATTTTCTTCTCATTTTCCAATTTGAGAAGGATTTTCACCTTGAATCCTTATTATCATAGATATTGTACACAATTGCAAATACTTAATTTTAAGTGTAAAATTCCTTCCACTGCAAAAACAAATGTGTAAAAACGTTTGTGAATGTTACCAATTATATTATAAAATGGAAACAAGACGAATAAAAAAATAATATAATTAGTGAAATAAAGAAAATAAAAGCATACAAAAATAGTATAAATTATGAAATAACACAAGTACATATCACTCTCCATTTTCATCACCCTGATTATCTTCTTCGCTTGGCATGATAACATTGTTGTTCTCAAAAATATGTTTTGATCTAGGGTCATGTCTTAGTACGAACCACCAATCCCTATCTAGCACACCTAGTTGCAATGGTTTGGGAAAACATAAGGATCCCTAGCTTCATTCCACATCTTTCTAGAGTTGATGTATATAAGCCCATTATCACGATCTTCCTTACATTATTCCGATCAAAGGTGTCCCACCACTTTCACTTAAAAATAACACATTGGAATGAAGAGAAGTCCACTTGAATGATCTCTTGTATCTTTCAAACATAACCTATTGTCCCCCTCATTAAGTTTTCATAGTGGTAGCTTGCATGACTAGATTTGTCGAACTCGAATTCCACTCCATAGACTTGTGTCATGCATCCATCATTGGAAACCTCCATGTGAAAATGATGTCGATATGCCCACAAAGATGGGAACAAATGAACCTATAAAAATGTGAAAAAATCATAATGTCATGTTTCTAATAACCCGAATATAATTAAAAATATAAAATATATATAGATGTTACAATTCAAAGGTCTAGTATGAAGTTAAAACTGTACAGAAAGAGACTATAATTCCCAAGTTTCTATACCCAATTCCTATGTTTAGTGCATCATATTTAACATGTAGTTAAGGACCAGATGCACCTTATCTCTCTCTTACTTGATCAACAACCCAACTGTTAGGGCATGTCATTGGCATATCTTCTTTTAATTGATTAGGATAATACACACTTCTACCTTTCAATTGTTTTAATGATTTGTTGTCACTTTCGCATTTCCTCCTCTTCTGTTCTACAATGTGACCCATGCTTGTGTCACTTCCATATTGTAAAGAATGGATTTGCTGATCAATTTATGAATTCAATAATGAAATAAAACCAACATATATATACATACATACATACATACATATATATAGTACTTATGAGATCAAAATATGCATTAATATGAAGTTTAGTGTGAATAGTTACTATGTATTAATTTGACAAATGATAATACTACACTTACTCTTTATCTTGTGCCTCTTTCCATTTGTTTCAAGAATTTCCCCTTCTCTTTTGTCTTCATCCCTTTCGTCATCCCAAATAATCATACCTGGTGTGTTGTCTATCTTCTTGATGTACTCACTGACATAATAGAAAGACTCTTATGATATATAACCCTCTTCCAAAGACCGCTCAGGTTTTACCCATTATCAAACAAAACCTTTCAATATGTTCACGTACCTCTCTAAGAATGACATCCAACAAAAATAAACCACCCCAATTAATTCAACCTCATTTACTAGGTGAATTAGAAGGTGGACCTGCAAGTCTATGAAACTCATTGGTAGTTCCTTCTCAAACATACAAACGATCCCAGTTGTCTCTTAGATGCCACCATGGAATGCGGGGCATATGAATCTCCTTTGATGTGATCCAACGTACAAATGCAAACAATTTAGATATGGCATGTCATAGGTCTTGGGGAAAGTCATGTTCACACACGCACACATAAGCAAACGATAATGGCACTGCACAGTAAATAGTATATTATACAAAAATGAATTATAAAATATCCCAATACAAAAAAATAATAAATAATAATAAAATCATGTTTTTAACATATTTACTCTTATAAGATTCAAATGGTCATGTAATTTCAACTTCGAAAAATGGTCTTCCACAGTGAAGCAACTTCGTAGTGAAGAACCATATAATAAGGTACCCTCATACTCATTATAACTTCCTTTTCCAAAGAAAGATCATCTTTCTTTAAAATCCATTGGACATCACCTTCTTTGATAGACCAATAGGGATCAACCTCTCCATTATTTTCTTGTCTTGGCTAATTTTTCTTTTTTGTTTTTGAAGAAATAAGATCTCTCCTAATAGCCAATGCGTCACTTTATTTCAATGATATGTACCTCCATAAAGAAGATAAAACATTTTTAATATATGCATGGGATCTAGTAAGTGGGAAATCTTAAGATACTCCCAAAATGGGAGCTCATGAAAGATAGATTTCCATTTCATCCCAACAAGAAATTTTTCAACATAGGTGTCAAAGAATTTTGGATCATTGAACATACACTCCCCATTTGAATCAACATTTCTACAAACTCCTTCTTCTTCTCCCTCTCATATTCTTTATGTCATTGAGTTGGTGTCATTATTAAATGCCTTTGGGTTCTCTTTGGTTTACCATTAAAAGAGGACGTTTCTCTTTTGTAAGGGCATTCTTCTAGGAGGAATACCTTGGACCATTCGTACACTAGATTTCGTTGGTGGTCGAACCACCTAGCCTTCAGAGAAGGTCCATAACATTTACATCCATGATACCCTTTTATTTACAATACCTGTGAAATTATTGTATATAGGCTGACACATTAGCGACCATGAATATCAAAACAATTGCAACGAATTAAATTAATATGTGAAACGTGTATAAAGAAATCAATAAAAGTGTAATTTACTATAACAAAATCCTAATCCTAGATAATCATCTATGGTGTAAGCACATATGCCATACAATGTAAATCTCCTCTTTTTTGAAATGAGTGTTGATACATCTTAGACATGTATCCCTTCCTATAATTACTTCAATTCATCTACCTATGGTTGTAATTAGACATCTATATTATTCACTTGTATTCTACCACAGATAATGAGAGCCAACATACGATGTTCATTCTTCACAAACAATGATTGAGAAATATTGTTATTTATCACTACTACATGCCAAACATAATAGTTAGTGTTTGGAGGGAATATGGTTTGACACCATCCATGGATATGATGAGTTGTAGACTTCGTATTTCATACTTGAATTTCTCAGGCCATGTATCCTTTATATGCTTCATGTCTATTGAATATGTTGGGATTCACATAAATCCTGACTCACTTCAGTGTGAGTCATGCCATCCTTGCAGCATGGCTAATTCTCTGCAATGAAAGAGCCTTTGAATCCTTGGGATTATAGGCATGTGCCTCAATATATTATGAGGAGGACCATGTGATTTACTTGTTTTTTTTAATTATGGTAATTTTCATTCCCACATTTTGGACATAACTCTTTGTATGCATATTCTCCTTTGTATAGAATAAAATCATTCAGACATGCATGATATGATATCTACATAACACCGAACATTTTCAACAATTGCTTTGCCTATTCATGGCTACCCAACAAGACATTATCACTCAAAAGAACCTCATCTTTAAATAAATTGCAGTTGGTGGGAAATATAATTGTACAATGTCAATATTTAATGTTCGCAAAATCAACCATTTTTAATGTTGATTGTGTGACAAGAATTCTCAAAATATAAGGGACTTGATTGATCATGTAGGTAAATTACCTCAATATTATTGAGAAACATGCATTCAACATGTCAAAATTTTCTTTCAAGTTGTACAAAAACATCGGTGTCCCTACGTGAGTAGACTTTGACTTGCCACCATGTCGAAAGAGAGAGTTGGAGGAAGAAGATTTTAGGCTTTCGAATACGGTATCATTGATATGAGCATCATCCCCTAACTCATCGTTTGGAATGCATCTAAACACATTACCTCCATGGAAGTAGTATCCTGTAAGTGATCATCCATACCAAACTGTATTTGATTTTCTCCATTACCAACCTGTGATGAAGAACTACTATTGTTGTACTCATTTCTAATTGGTGAATCTAGACATAGTAGGAATTGAATAGGTGTTTGATTCAACCATTCTTTGTATGATTCCTCTCCGATTCTTGCTTTTAATGCAACCTTCTCTTGGGTTGAAGTTGTAGTGGGGTACATTGGATGATGATAGGTGGGTCGCTCATCAACACTAGAATCCTAATTTGAAAAAAATATTGAACGTCATTAGTACAATATCAATGATATTAGTAAGCATGTCAAAGCAATTGTTTGTTGAAATTACATTATAAAAAACAATTATTACCATCATTGATCCAATATTATGTTTGGAAGATGTCGTTTTTCAATTGGCAAGGTGAAGATGTTGTCCATTTTCATCGACCAACTGCTTGTGATATGCGGCTCCTAATAAGAGCTTCCAACGTTTTTGAAATGGAGGAATATTTTCTTGATCTTAGCTCGATTCTAAATCAGGATCCTATAGTTTGGATACATTTTTATTCAAATTGACATGGATTAAAAATAAGTAAATTTAATTAGATAGCTGAAATATAAATGAAATATGAACTCACTGGAGATGGAAAGGGAGAACTCCGTGAAATACTTTGATCAGCAATATGGAATGAGCTGGAATTTGAAGAATTGGCCATTTCATATTATTGAGATTTTGTCCCTGCATTTGAGAAAAAATAGAAATAAAATTTTGTGTGCATATCTAAAATTACTCTCGAGAACCATATAACCACAATTTGAATTTCAATATGGTTTGCAAACCACGTTTCAAGAATAAGGTGACTTTAAGTGGAAAATATATATTGTGAACTACTTTAGTTTATGTAGATGTACCTAAAGGATAATTTGAGATTAATCTGTCATTTTATGTGAAAAAAAAATTTAGATAGCTTTTAAACCCGACTAGTGTGCTTATCTAAACAAAGCACACTAATGCATTTAAATAGTACCAACACCAATGTGTTTAAATAATACATAGGTCAATTTCCGCCATTCCAAAAAATAAAATTATGTTATCATATCGGTGCTCTTGTACAAAAACACACTGATGCATTTAAAAAAAATAACATTGGTATGCCCCTATTTTCAAAATTTAGAAAATAAAAATGAATTCAACCAACTCAATACTCATATAGAAATTAAATCACCAATGTTTTTAAATACAAACTGCATAGTTTATTTAAAAAAATTAATCTCATTGTTTCAAGATTTCGAAAAAAAAATTATCATGTCGATGCACTGAAAATTTTTGGCATCCTAGCAACGTCGATGCACTTTTCTTATAAGGGCATTGGTAAACTTGACAATTGAATGCACAAGTGTTCGGCTAAATTAAAAAAAAAAATGCAATTTTTTTCTTTTTTCTAAAATTAAAAAATAAGCGGTAATTGATTTTTTCAAATCTAATTTCATAAATTATTTTAAATAGTAAAAAAGTATTCACTATTTCATTTTTTTCCCAAATTTTTAAGGGAGTGATTTGCAAGAGTGACATACCAAGAGCACTCTGCAGTAGAAGAATACTTTGGAGGAACAAAACTATTCAAAAGATCAGAAGCTGAAAGGTATGGTGATTCACTCAAAACTTTCCATGGTAAAAAAAATAAATTTTATTGTTTATTTTTAGTAATTAAAAAAAATTCAATTTACGTTAAGGTTTAATTGAAAGAAAGATCATTTGCAAGAGAGAGATATTGGAGGCACTCTGGAGCAGAAAAATATTTTGGAACTACAGAATGATCATAATTTGAAATGTATGGTTATTCACTCAAAATGCTGGATAGAAAAAATTACTCTTAAATTTATTTACAATTTCTATTAAATTTATTCACAATTCAGAAATATATATATATATAATATAGATATATATATAGATATATATATAGATATATAATATTATATATTATAATATTATATATATAAACATTGTATAATAAAAAGTTACTATTGATTTTACTAGTAAATATTTTTACAATCTTTGTTCCTACTTAAATTTAATTAAAATTTAGAAAAGAAAACAATAAAATTCAATACTTAGACCATTGCTTCTTCCTGCAAAATTTCACCTTAAGGTTTAAATTCCTCTACCACTCACAATTAAGGTTTTCAATTTTAGGCACTTTAGATTTAATAGGTTTTTATCGTTACTATATATAGGTTGTTTTGAAATGCAAAGTAGGGGAATCACTTATTGCATTAGATCCAAACCCTGTCTAATCTATTTGTTTAAAAAAATAGATATATGTTATGTGGTGCGCCCTGTATAATGTAACACACTAATGCGCCCTTTGTAATACAATGCAATAGTATATTATAACAATGTCGATTATGTTCAGTCTGTTCATCATTGATCCTAGTGTAATATAACACGCTGGCGTGTCTCTTCCAAATAGAACTTTTAAATCATTGAGGTGTGTTTAATCTTACAAATTGCACTGTCCTAATTTAAAACTATTTAAAAAATAATAATTTTCCATGATGATGATGAACAATTAAATGCCCAGTGCGTTAATGGGATAAATGCACTAGTGCGTTTATTCAGATAAAGACACGAGTTACTAGAGCTCTTTTTGGCTGAAAACTATTTGATTTATTTATAAAATCTATTTAATGGTTTCTATATTGAATGGTACAAGTTGTAAATTGATAAAAATATGTCTCGGAAGGTGTCAAGTAACAAAAATACCGATTGACACAATGATAACACATTAAAAAAATAGAGAAGGCAAGTTATTTGTAAATTAGTTTCAAAATTAATATGTTTGAACTATATGTAAGATTAACTAATATGTATTGGTTGGTGTGTGCCACGGAGAGACACATAATGAAGAAGGTTGATAAGATCATTTCTAATCTAAGTGCAGAAAAACATAAAATCCTGATAGAAAAAATGCATAAGGATGAATCAGATGAATGAAAAAATACTATTCAATATGAGTTATTTTCTTTTAATTTTCATTAATAATATACTTAAGAATATTAGATAACATGTTTCAAACAATCTATTAATTCATATATGTTTAATGTTCTATAGGGAGCAACAATTAATGAAAATATTAATGGCATTCTAAGAAAAGAAAAATTATAGAACATGTAAATGATGATGAATTGGTCTTTAGCTCATCTAGAGTGGTGTTGGAGGTTAATGACAGGGTTTTTTTTTTTTTACAAAACTATGAGGAATCTAGTGGAACAAACGTATAGACATACTTTAAACATACAATAAAAAAATTAATCTAATGATTCTAAGAACCAAATTATATCTATGGGAAGTATTTTTAGAGCAATGGTCGATGAGATATGTCAAACGTGCAATAGAAAAAACATACAACAAAAAAAATAATAATTCAAAAGGTAATATTCCTAATTAAAATTATTTTCTACAACCCGGATGCGGGTGACATTAATGAGCTCTAATGCCCTTAATGATTAAAGGACAACCATGGTACTGCCAGCTGCAGATCAGCGTGGCATCCCAGGATTTCGTCCAGCGCAAGACGGATAACCTTAAGAGAGGTGGATTTGGTAGGATCTAGGTATTAATGGCTCGCGTCGTCCAAGGAGACACAGTGGTTGTTAAAATGATGGCGCTCTGGTTCATCCTCACCACAACATATGCTCAGCCTTCATGCTTCAGGCTCCGGCTTGCTGCGGGTCTTGGCGGAAAGTGGGTCTCTGGTCACAGAGGCAAGCTTCCTGCCTGCTCCCCGCCCTCTGGTCTGAGGTCTTATTATGCTAAGATCTCTATTGCCTGAAGGATCGATTTATGCTGCCCTCTTCGTTCTCTAAGGCCTGTCATGAACGATTGAAGTGGTTCCCTGAGCTATCTTCTTGTCCTACCCCTGGTCTTACTGTGCCTCCCCTTCTTCATCTCATCATGGTTCGACAGAGTATGAGGAGTGGCTCTGGGGCGCACCGTGGTAGCTGGAGGCATACAAAGGCAAGCGGTTCTATGGACCCTGGACTGCATCCCGTTAATATCCCCTCCTCTCCGGGTGATTCTCCTCCACTGAGCCCTGCTCGCAGGCAGACCCCGAATAGTGCATTCCAGACCACTCACTTTAAGTTTCAGAGTAACCTCAACAGGCCAATGATCACCGCTCATATTACTATTATCCTCTCTGAAGAAGGAAACCAGCCTCAACCTGTGATTCGTGTTGTGTCTGAGCCTTCTTAGAGCAGTGAGCTGATTTCGGTAGAGGGAAGCTCGGAGAATCGCACAGGGAAAATGCTCGACAAGGGAGTTACTCCTCTCGCTCCTCTCGCCACTCTGCCTCTTGATGCCATTGTCCCGATGGACGGGGAAGGTAACTTAAATGCCACTGATCTCTCCAGGGCACTCATAGAGGGCGAGAAAGCAGGGAACGATGGAATGCGAACGAGCATTACGTTTCAGCTGGGGGAGGAGCTACCAAGTGAGGACGTGGCAAAATAAAAGCCACCTGGGCCTGCCCACTCTTTTTTGGCCTTGCTGGTGTTTCATATGATCAACTTCAGGCAGTTTTGAAGGCAGCTCCAGTTCAGCATCTACAGACAGATGGTGCTGTTATGCCTATCAGACAGTGGCATACCAAAGATCTCTGGGTAGCTATGGAATATCTCTGTTTTGCTTTCCTGTCCCTTGTTATGTCATGTTGGTCTATCTCTAGTTTCTACTTCTGTTCTCAAGTTCTCTTAAACTGGTTCTCCCAGGTTCTCCCTATACTGGGGCAGTTCTGTTGGGTTGAGTGCTCTTGGGTAATTTCATCTGAGGCCTCAACTCCTTGTAAGAATATTTTACTTTTCAATTAATAGAATTAGCCTTTG
>APFE030446164.1:45017-68111 GCA_000404065.3 Pinus taeda
TTTTTTTATATTTATTTTTCATATATCAATATAAAAATAGTTTATTACCTTTTTTAGGAAGATTATGAAAATCCCAAATGATGAACAAGCTAATATGTGAAACATGCGTGCAGGAATATCCAAAAAAATGTACAAGGAGATGGTCAATGAAATGGAAATAATTACATCACATGATAACCATCTCAACAAAAACATGCTTCAAATGTATGTAATCATGGTTGAATTTGTACATTTAAAAAAATTAGCATTAAATATTAATATTCAAGTATTTTCTTGCAAAAAGGAAAACAAAATGGAACTCATTCAACACATGAAACAAGATGACAAGGAAGAAAGGGTTCATTTCAAAGTTTGGGAATAATTGTTAATATTTCCTTATAATAAATCAAGGTTTTATTTTTGTATATTTTAAGTTGTTTTACAACAACCATCCTTGAAAGTCTTCCAATAGGTGCTAACGTACAAAGAAGAGCGATCAAAAGAATTGATTGACATTAGGTTAAATAAGGGTTTTGAGTATATGTTGGCATATCAAAAATTATTTGTCGAATTTGTAAGTATCTATGTTGTTTAGTGCTCTGAGTTTATAGTTAATAGAACCAAAAAAATCTTTATATTAAATATATGATTTATAATGGGATTTAAAATATGCAAGGATCAAAGTATGGACCTATACCGGCAGAAGAATTATTGCAACAAGGCATGAGACTTGGTTTTGAAACCATGTGCATAGTTTATGAGTCACTTCTTGTTATGGTACATTACTATTCAATTTACATTGATCTATATCATTTTTCATTATTCTCACCAATATAGATATAATCGTTACACTTTATTTTTATGTTTATAGATGGAACAAGATAAAAAGTATGAAAATAATCAATGCAATAAAAAAAACATTCCTTCAAATAACCCAAGCCATGGAAGTGGCTCGAGCACTAACGATAGTTCCAGTGAAGAATGATAATCTATTTGGATGTCAATGCAACCTGTTGTATTTTTAGAAATAATTGTTTGTGCAAATAAGACATTTTGTTTAATGTAATGGACATAGTGTCCCAATTGAAATATAAGGGTTTACCAATAACAATCCCATTTTGTATCACAAAGAACCTCTTATTGATATATAATGAAATACACTTTAATTTATTCTATTGTGTTATCCAATGTCATTGTGAAATGTTATACCACTCATTAAATATATAGATGATTAAATATTATAATGAAGAGATGTGAAATATGATAATCTAACAAATTTATAAAAACATCATATACAAATGCACTAATCAAATTTTAATTCATACAAATATTGTTATAAGATATATGTCAATTTTTTGATGAATAACAAATTTTTAAAATTACAATAATTGCACTGTCATAAGTCTATGTTTCCAAAAAAGAGAAAATCTCATACAAAAAACATCTTCATCCATAACATAAAAACACATCGATGTGTTATGTTATATAAAAGCACTATGATGATATCTTTTTGCATTACCGGTGCCTTTTAGGAAAACGACGACACATGGGCATTTATTTCTTCAAGCATTGGTATTGTTTGGAATTAATGCCCTTGTGCATTGTAATTCTTAACACACCAGTGCTTGCATAGAACTAACACCACAGTCCTACAAAATATTATTTCCAACCCCAATGTATTATGAAAACTAACAACACTAGACCTTTTATAGAATTGACATACTAGTGCGTTTATATGAACGATATGCTTCAGCGCTACAAGTTTAAACAAAAGCATCGGCACAACAATTATTTTTTGCATGCCCTGGTGTCATTGCTTATAAGAATTCCCTGGGGATTTTTTATCTATTAGCACTGATGCGGTATATATTATGCAATGATGTTCTTTCTATTCAATGCCTTAGTGGTTTTATTTATGCATGCAACCTGGTGTGTTTATATATGTAGCACACTGGTGCTACTTGTTCCATGAAGCGCGTCGTAAAAAAACATCCACTAAAACCTACGGCTACCCATATTTTTCAGATGCGATGAAGTTTCTTAATAATCTGCACTAAAACATCTGTTATCACAAATCGATGTTTTAGCATATGTTTTTTTTTATTATTTTTGCCAATTTTATAATACTAAAAACCTTCGTTATAACCTCCACTATAACGTATTTTCCTTATAGTGTACTCAAGGAAAATTTTAAGGATGGAAGTTTATCATAAAGTTTGGAAACCTTGGCAAATCTTACTAGTCCCTAATATGCAAATTGTAATTTTTTTATTGATATGTTTGTAGTAATATTTAGATTTCCAATGATTTTATATTAGTCAATATAATATTTTGGTTATTTTCAAGATAAAATAATGGTGTACTATAAAATTTGGGCGAATCATTTTAGAAAAAATGGAAATTGGCTAATCGTTTTTTTTGGAAAAAGCATAGAAAATTAGCCCACCTATGAATATTAGCCTCTAAATTTTTCCTTGAGTGTGCTCCAAATGATGTGAAGTCTAATTTAGACTTCACATTGGGGAGACCCCCTTGGTTGATGTATTTCCACATTTGTTAACAGAACCACCCACCAAACATAGCAGAAAAACAAGACCTTTCCACCAAATTAATAATGTTAGACTCAGGAGCCTCACGAAACCTAAACTTTTGATAGCCACAATCAAATCTCGAGGGAGTAATAATTGCATTATTTCACCACCTCATAGGAGAAAATTCAGAGTGCAATATGAAGAAAGAGCAATCAAATGTGGTGTTTCTCTATGCAAGTCCAACCCCTTCATTCCTCAAAGAAACAAACCATTTAAACTAGAAATGTAGACAGTTCGTACCAAATTTAATATTGATGGAAACGAACATAAACAACCCACAATGAAATAGGTTATACATACATCTAACATACAAGAACACCAAGGTGGTGTTCTTCCACTGCTTTACCATGAACGTGGAGACCTTAGCAATAACATAGAACCTGGAGAATAAATGTACCTTTGTACTGGAAAAATCATACAAGGTCAGAGACCAACAATGAATGGAAAGGTTGGTGATTGAATTTTCCAATTCTTTACTTTTTAAGTACCTTTGGAGTCTATATTTTGCCTCTCTAGGATCCCAAATGAACACTTGAGTTCTCCTCAATCTAGTTTCTCATATACACTTGCCTGACTCTGTTGCACAATGCCCATTCAGCTCACCGGTGGAGCCTTCTTGGTATACCGAGCAGGAACTATCTCCCAAAATTCCTTTATTCATTTCCTAGCTAACTAATCCCCTTGTTGTTAGCATCACTTGAATTATAAATATTTCCATGGTCTTTGACTCTTCGATGTCTGGTCATCCAGCCAGTGGGGATCAATTAAGATTTTGAGCATGGTTGGCACGTGTATGAATAAGGTGACACCATGGCTATGCATGCCATTTCTTGATCACCCCCATTAGGGAGGCTATTCTATTTTACTGTTAATCGAGATATAGTAGCCATTTTTCCTAGGTCTAAGTTAGATGAACTTAGGGTCAAATTCAAGCAAGTAGTTATATTTCGACGGCCCTCAATTGTACCCCAATTCGCTAGATAAACTACTTGCACTTTGTTTCTTTCTCTTAAAGTGTGTGAAATGATGACATATGGAAAACTACCAACAAAATATCTAATCAGAGATGACTAGGCTTCTAGACGCCAACTTTTGACTATCTTGGATGGGAGCGATCCATTAATAAGCTTTTATACCATTTGGATAACTAAACTTAAGTCTCTAAGAATTTGGATCCTATAAAAATCTAACCTCTGATCCAAGAGGAGCCCTTCCTCAAGGCCAGTTAACTTTGTTACATTATTGGTCATGATTCCACAATAACTTGCAAAAATTCCCAGTAGATTTCCACTTGAGTCTCTTAGGATTCCTCCATACCCTGCCAGACAAGGATTCCCTTTTGAGGCCCCACCGAAATTTATTTTAACCAATCATCAAGGAAAAATTTGCAGGTTAATATTCACAGGTGGGCTAATTTTCTTTACTTTTTCTATAAGAAAAATCGCTAATTTCCATTTTTTCCTCGAAATGATTTGCCCAAATTTTATAGTATGGAATTATTTTACCCTAAAAATCACCAAAATTTTATATATAGACTATATAAAATTATTAGAGATTTGAATATTTTTACAAAAATAACTCTAAACATTTTACATATTGCATATTATGGACTAGTGGGATTTGCTAAGGTTTCTAAACTTTAAGATAAATTTCCATCCTTAAAATATCCATGCAAATCATGTTGGTGGTGGAATGAAAATGGAGGAGGATTTAACTTGGAATTCTTTCTTATTTGGGGGTGGATAAGACACCATACCCTAAGTCAAATTTAGGCTAGAGAGTATTGTATCTTCGATCTGATTTTATTTCCAATCTTCTTCCACCCATCTATTTGCCAAAACGGTTTCACGGATGTTCTCTTTGGTATTTTTCCATAGGATTTGCATTAACAATTCTTGGACTTTGAAGATAGCTTCATTCCTCCCTTTCCAAATGTTCCAAACTAGAAAACCAAATACTAGGACCCAAGCCCTTTTAGAAATAGGGTTTTTAAATCAGGAGTGCCTCTATTGTTCTGTGGTGGTCAGAAAGTTGTTATGTGATCGACCTATAAGACCAAAGGTGTTTTTCACTTCATACCATATGGATCCTGTTACCAGACATGTGTTTAACTAATGTTTAGTTGTTTCCTCATCCATTTTGAAAAATGGGCATCGGTAAGGTTCCACATTCCCATTTTTGAGAAATCAAACCCATGTTAAGATCCATTTGTATCCAACTAACCATAAGAAATGAGAAACTATTAGCCAAAGCTTCCACCCACAAAAATTTTCCTAGATACTCTCGTACAGTAAGGAATTAAAATTTTTGTTAATGTGATATGGCTCCTAAACATAGAAGGACATAGATGCGTAGTATCCCCATCTAAGTTTATCTGGGGATGAAGAGATTGGTATGTGTCTTTCCTACAGCGTTTGTTTAAAAATGGCCCAGTTCTCAAGGAATACTTCCAGCTTCTAGTCTTCTTCTTACTTCCATGTTTGCCATTCATTTGGATCATTGATTTCCTTCTAGTAGTCCACCTAAGTCTTTATGTTTTGTTGATTTAAAGTTTCCTTAATCCCTAACAAGTCACTATTCTTGTCCAAATGTGGTGATTGCTGACATGACTCCTCCCAAAAGTAACCAGATGTCTCGTTTTGTATTTCTCATAAGAAATTATCTTTGGTGAGGTGGTTGTTTCACCTCACTAGGTTCCAAAGCAACAATCATATAGGAAAATTTGAGGTGTGTAGAAGATTTAGTGAACTCCTGCCCTGCCCATATTTATTAGTCTTGATGTGTTTCCATTGTTCCTTGCCACCTTGGATCCACCGCCACCATATTTTTACCCCCATGATGTCATTGAGCATCTTTGGGTCTCTCGGCCCTAAACCACCACAACCTTTTGGGAGGAAGAGCTTATCCCACACAACCAATTCCCACTTCCTATCAAGGTTAGCCCCCTGCCATAGCAATTTACATAAAATGGAAACAATATCATGATATATACTTTTAGGGCCCGGGAGGACCGACAATTGATAAATACAGATTTCTTGGATAAATGCTTTGAGGAGAGTTGCCCTACTGGCTAAGTTGAGTACCCAAAAAGTCTAGTTTGAAAGTTTTTTCATAAGCTTAGTACAGATCTCCCACTAACACGTTATACTTAAATGATTAGCCACTAGGGGGGGCTGAATACTTTTTGGGGAGTGCATCTATTGAGAATCCTAAAAGATAAGCTAGGTGATCCTGGATTTGTTTAGAGTTATTAAAAAATATAAATTGGATTTCTCTTTATTAATTATTATACCTGAGGGTGCATGAAAATATTCTAGGATTCCATCCAAAGAAACGCCTTCTCAGACTATTAGTTCTCTATATAGAAAATTGTCTTCGAAAAATTGTTGATGATTCTTTGAGATCTCAAGGCCTAGGACTTTTAAGCCTTTGATTTGACCCTCACGAGTTGCACCATTAATGAGGCATCGTAAACCTTCGATGGATTTGATAAACAAAAATGGGGAGATTGGGTTGCCCTACCTCAACACCCGAGAAGAGTGAAAAATGTTAATAGGTGATCCATTTAGGATAATTAAAAAGAAATGAGTAGAAATTAGGGATCTAATCCATCTGATCCATTATGCAACAAAACCAAATGGCTTCATAACTTCAAAGAGAAACTTCTAGCCCATTCATTCATAGGATTTTGATAGATCCAGTTTGACCAACATGTCTGGTTGTTTACTACTCTTCAACGAGTGAATAATCTCATGGGAAGACACTATTCCATCAA
Organism: Pinus taeda; assembly: GCA_000404065.3. Taxonomy (NCBI): domain Eukaryota; kingdom Viridiplantae; phylum Streptophyta; class Pinopsida; order Pinales; family Pinaceae; genus Pinus; species Pinus taeda. The sequence continues at coordinate 51,363 of APFE030446164.1, forward strand.
TAATTTATCTACTCTCCACAAATCCTTCTTGTTTCGAGTTGATAATTCAGTGTAGAAGGAGATTCAATATGCGAACGGGGACTATGGACAAGATATTATATATCACATTGAAGATGGAAATAGGACGATATCCACTAGGGTCATTGGAAGCATTTGACTTCAGAATTAAAGTGATGAAACTTACATTCAGACCTAACTAGATTTGTCTTATTTTGTTTGAATCCTCCCCCAGGCACACAATATTTGTTCCTTGGAAGTGCCGACAAGCCTTGAAAAACGAGTTGAATCCATTAGGGCCTGGAGACTTGTTTGCAAGTAGTCCTTTCACTATAGATATAAAATCCTCAACAAATATTATTCTCATCGGCGTCGCATTCTACTCCTCTATCACCAAGTTGGGGATGAACTTTGTGACACGCTCAATGTCCTCTAATCTATCCTGCTCACCCTTTCACATCAAGTTGGAGAAGTATGAATTTAGCTCTTGGGCCATGTTTTGTTGGTTTTCCAATCTTTCTCCCTTGCTAGAGGTGAGAGAAATGATCCTATTATTTTTCCTATGGTTGATCATGGATCAATGAAAAAAATGGAGTTCCTTTCCCCCTCCCTCAACCATTGAATTTGTATTTTTTGTCTCCATAATACCTCCTAATAATAGTGCTGCTCAATATAATTCACCAATGTTCCTTGCTCTTCAACTAGGGCTTCCATTTTACCATCTTTAATGATTTGGCTCTAGATTGATTCCATGCTCTCTTCCACATTATTTTTCTATACAAAAAAATTTGCCAAAATCTTCTTTGTTCCAAGTTTTAATTTTAATATTTAAAGCCCTGATCTTTTGCTAGAATGTTTGCATCTTCATCCCTTCTTGCACCCCCATTTATTACCACCATTTCTCCATTTTCTCGACAAAACTAGGATGTCGAAGCCAAAAACTTTCAACCCCAAATGGCATATTTTTGGGGGGTTTCTTGAGATTGATGTCTAAGCTAATTGGCCAATGATCCTATCCCATCAAGGGGAGAATGGTTGCCTCCATATATATATCTCTAAGAAACAAGTCCTCAGAGATGAGGAATCTATCTAGTCTATAGGTGACTTGATGCTGGCCTCCCCTCCTATTATTCCATGTGTGGATTCCACTTCTAGTTGCCACATTTGTCAGTTTCAGCTTATAAATTGTATCATAAATAGATCTAAGATTGGATCCATCCAACGGAATCCACCTCTCTTCTCCTCCAGATTGTGTATCATGTTAAATTTACCCCCTATGATCCAAGAATCTTCTGGGCGGGATGATTTGAGAGTGAGAAACTCTTTGAGGAATTGTTCTTTTGCATGGTGAATCAAGGGTTCATATACTTCCATTAAACTCAACCATCCCTTCGAACCATTATTCGTGAATAATCCTTAGGGGCTATGGGGGGCACCCACCCTTGTCTTGCAGGATAATATGGTTAGGTTCTCATATAATGGAGATGCCTCACACTGTGATTTTCATGTTTAATATCATAGCTTCACTGCCTCTCCAACATCTTTGGATAACCTCCTATAGTTTCCCATCTACCATTTTTGTCTCCTATAGGAGCATGATGTCCATCTTTACGTTATTAACTTTTCCTTTTAGAGAACAAAGCTTACCCTTACTATTTAAGCCCTGAATGTTCCATGATACTATTTTCATTAGGCAAGGTGGAGGGTTTTGGAGAAGTAATCCATCAGTTGAACCATTTTCCTAGAGTTAAGAAAAAATTCCCATGCTTCTCTAATGGCCTCCTTTGTGGATTTTCTCACCTACTCCCCTTTTTTGGATGTGGATTGATCCAATTGTGATTGATATTTGTTTCCTCCTTCCCTTCCTAAACTGTGAGATCAGGGATCACCTTCTGATTTTTCCATGCAGGCGCACCATTGACCAAAGAGATTTCGGAAGTGGATTAGATGGTTGGAGGGAATGTATTTTACGTTTTATTTTATCTAAACTCTAAATATTTCCAACATTTCTCTTTCATCTACTACAATTCTATTATTCCTCTCTTCTATCTCCAGAACTTTAATGGTATGTATAAGGATCTCCTAGATTTTTTGAACTTCCTCCAAGTCTTCTGGTGTCTTCGTCAAAGGAATGGGTTTTTCTGTTCTTTTATTATTCTGCTTGTTCATGTCCATGATTTGTAATGCCATTTGGCCTAGCTAATCTTCAAATTCACCCACCTTTTATAGATCTCCCAGTATGGTAAAATGGTTTTCATCTACTATTTTCTGCGGTTCTAATTGTGTTGAGGTTGAATTTGACATTTCATGAGAAGGTTGGGCTGGGAGATTACCTGGTTGAGGGTGTTGATTCTGAGCATTGCAACCATGCCTTGCACCCACTAGTTGGAACCAGTCTTCGTCCCTTGTAGTCATATCTTCTTGTTCTTTAGCTACTATGAGTGGGAAATCCTTGAGGATATGGTCATATTCATGGCACCAATGACACTTAAAGGGCACATGCTCATAGTCAAGCAGTTGCATCCAAATTGAGTCATGATATTCCAAATCTATTGGCTCAGGTAGGGGCTGAGAAATTTTCATGTGAACGCAGATCTGAGCATAAGCAACGTGTCTTATTTTTTGTGATTTTTGAGATCTTCACAAAATCATAAATTACATTCCCTATACCCTCTAAGATCTCTGGCTCCTAGAAATATTTTGGCATGACAAATGCAAATTGGGACAGCCAAACGCTGTTCTTTTTCCAAATTGTAACACTCCTCATAGAAACTTATAAATAACACCATGTTTCTCATTAAATATGGTCCATTTTCAATACTATTATTTAGTTCTCTAGATTTGAAAATAACACGATGAAGAAACCCTTTGCTCGCAATCGCAGCTCCACCAACACTTTTGGTTTCCACTTGGTTTGGATCCATTGGAAAATATCATGATTCTTTGGCCATATGCCCATGAATTTAGATATCATGCATGATCCTTCATAAATTGGCAAGTTTTCTCCAATCGATTTTTGGGGTTCACAAAATTCAGGTTTTTAGTTTCTTTTGGCAAGCATCGACCTCTCCTTCTAGCTTAGCATTGGGCCCCCATTACCGGATACTCTATAACATTATATAAACCAATCCATGGCCCACTCACACATGTCGCAGCTGGTTTTGATCCACAAATCGCATTCTGGAAAGAGGAGTTCCCCCCCCACACGAGGGGCCACTCATAAGGTGCTCACTCATGACAACAACTTGTTTCTTCCTTGGACCTGTCATTGTCACTTGGATGTACTGCCTTTCTAGATGGCCGAGGTAATATCCTTCGTCACACACCTGTGAAATCCCCTACATCGACCTACAAACCCTAGAAGAGTGCTTGTACAAATTTCTATTTCTCCAAATTTTGTTCTTCTTATTTTTTCAAATTAAATTGATTAATTTTAAAAACATGATATGAACATTGGTTATGGTTTTTTTACCCATGTGGTAGTACTAAGAGATGGTATTAACTCATGGTATTGTAGCAAAGTCTATTTACATGTTAAGAATCTCCATGGTAAAATAGAAAAGAATATCCAAGGTTAAAAGCCCTAATAATTTATTTAATTCTTATGAATTTTTTATTCTTCAAATCATGAGATATATCATCAAATAAGTGTTTCGATGCCTATTAATATTTACAAACCATTTAACTTATATACATACACTAATTAAATATTAATTATTCATGTTTTTTTTCCATTTCTTCAAATAAAAAATAAATAGAAAACAAAATAAATTTAGATTTATAATCTTTTATATTGAATTTATAATCTACTTCCTTACTATCGTAACATGTTACAAAATAAATTTAAATTTATAAACTTTTATGTTGAATTTATGATTTGCTTCCTTCTTATCCTTGATTATTAATTCATTATTAATAGTTCCATACATCAATGAAATAATGTAAAGAAAATAAGATTACGTTAAATACTAAACATCATGACAATATCATCATGACAATATCATTTGAATTTAAATTCAAAATATGTGTAAATATAAAAATGCTTAAGTTGATATAAATGAAAAATAATTTTTTTAACTCATATAATTATATAAATTAAATGGTATTCAATTCATAATATTTATTTTATTTTACGTTTTAACATTCTCAATTAGTGATCATCAAATTAGAAAGTACCTTATAAACTAATTAAATTAGAGTTCAAATCTCATGTAAAATCAAATCAACCAAAAAAATAATATAATAACAATACATCTTAACATTACTAAAGATAAAAGAATCATAAAAATTAGTAAAAAGAATTATATAGCAATAAGAAAAATGCAATAAAACAATAATAAGTAATAAGGCATCAATATGAATAAATAAAAACTAAATTAAATGTAAAACATGTTAGATATGATATTTAAAAAAAAACATAACAATTTTTAAAACAATTTTTAATCCTTTATCCATAATTACTATTAAAAATAATTTGTGATATTCCACATACATTAAATCTCTATCATGTACTTAATAATTATTAATAATTAAATTATAAACTAAACACATTTATCAACATAATTAAATATTTTTAATATTATTATTTTTTTACAATTACTAAACACACAGATTTTTAATTAAACCAGTGTCTCCATCCATTATAAGAGAACATATCTACCCTTTAGATTTTAATTAACATACTATTTTCCAGATGACAAAAAGATAAAACTATCTAATATAATACTAAGCTATATGTATTACATTAAACATGCTAATTAAACATGCTAATATATGACATTATATATAGAAACATGGAATGAATGTTTGTTCTTCAATATGTGGACGTCGACTGCGACATTGATGCTATCAATGATGACGTAGATTTATGTTCAATGAGGGTGGAGTTGTGGTGATGGAGCTACGGGGATAGAGCTGTGGTGATGGAGCTATGTTAAGACAAGACTTTCAGTCTCAAGCTCAGGCTCATGTATGTTATTGAGTGTATGTTTCAGAGGTGACGGGGCGGTGATAGAGTTGTGTTGAGTCTACGGTGATGGATTTGTGTTGTGGTTTGATATATTTAAGTTGGTCTGGTTCAGTCCAGTATGAGTTTCCTGTTCTGGTCTGATATGGTATGAGTTTTGTTTAGCTGTGGGTATTCTCAGTATTTGAATGACCTAGGACAAATCTTAAATACCACCACTTTCTCTGGGGGTGCACTATGATACAGTATCGGAGTTGAGAGGGGAAGTGGAGTGTGAACGGTTGATCAACATTGCATTTTGAAATCACATCCACGGATGAATATTTGTATCTGAGTGCAGTCCTGGGTCGGAAAATTGGGCTATAGGGCTACCTTGTGGGTCTGGGTGTCGTATAGCATGGTTTCACGCTATTGGGATTCTCCTCTTCCTGAATTGTTACATATCCTTCTCCTGGTCATCTGTGTTGTTTACATATTGTTCCTTAGTTTTTTTATGAACACATGAAATCTCTGAGTAGGAGGCCAAATGCACGGGTGGAGGGAAATTTCCTGCAGAAATAATCTAGAGGAAGACATTGAAGTTGGTCTCCAACATGGAAAAAATATAATACTATTTATGTGGCATAAATGGTTAAATTCATTCAATGTATCACGCCCATGCAAGGATGTGAGTATCTGAATTTGCAATAGATGTGGTGTATTCTGGGTTGTTGGTGTTGTTATTCTTGCCAGTAACTGTGTGTTTTATTTCATCTCTGGTTTAGACACTTACTGGTTTTCACATCCTACGTCGGGGTAATTGATCATGTTTTGGTACAATTCCAGTTGTTTTTCGACCGGAGTTCTTTCAAATCCCTGGTGGTTGCTAGGATTATACGTCGGTGTGCATTTCTGGTGAATTGCACTCAATATAGTCTCTTTGTCACATCAACATTGAATATCTACCTCCCAAATATTCCCTTGGCATATATTGTTCTTTGTACTCTGTGTACTTCTATAGGCTTTATTTGTTGGGGATCTACATCCTATGCTTCTAAGCGGAGTGGGTGCACTGGTAGCTGGCTAGTGACTACACATCCGATTTTCAATATGTAGGCTTAATTAATGATTGTGGTGGTGGATGTCCTTGGACCTTCTGGTGAGGGTAAAATTAACATTCTACAGGTGTCCTTCATCAATACCTCGGGATTTTATATTACCCGATTTGGTCTACACATTGGTTGGCAGGACGTCTCTACAGAGTACATTTAAGGAGTCTTTGGAATGTGGGCTATTTCCGATTTACAAGGGAGTCAGGAAAGGTGTTGGGGACATATATGACCGGGTTATGGATTACACAAATGACACACTAGATGATGGTGTTTCATTGTAGGAGGCTTCTATCCGTGCCACATTGGATGTTGAGTGTGCATTCTCACATTGGTGCCTTGGCGGTTGAGTCCCATGGACCTGACATGGACACATGGACACATTGCATGGTGGTCTGGATGCACATGCAGACCATGCAACTACATTGACCCCTTTCTCGCGGCACTTCCCTAATGACCCATCGGGCTCGAAAGGTAGAAGATGCAAGCCCATACAATGCAACACAGAAACAAAACTTCTAAGTTTAGGTATGATGTATATGGGATTAGGTAATTAGTTTGCAAAAAAAAGTGTTGGTTGGGAGATGGCATTGTACTAAGACATGAGATGTGGACATGACGGGATGGGTTGCATCTCAATGTACGTCACTTTTGGGGTACACTCTAAAGGTTATCAAATTGTTAAATCAGTGGTTTTCCTTTCATATCCTACATAGGGAAGACTTTGAGTGCAATTTATCTCTTCCATGGGTCTATGGGCCTTTCATATCCTATAGAGGGAAGACTTTGAGCGCATTTTATCTCTTCCATGGGTCTATGGGTGGGGTTTCTTACAACTCTGTTGCTAGTTTGTGGGTTTTAATCCACTCTTGGACACTCAAAGAAATAATTTCTATGGGTCAAATTGCTTTGACTGCCTTTAGAATATTAGACTCAGAGTGCTCTTATGGAAATTGGTAACGTTGTGGCTAAATATGTATACATGGACCCTCGTATCCTGGCGATGCAGGATAAATGGGTTTCGTTGATCCTAGTGGAAGTAAATTACATTGTTGGCCTCCTAGAGAACAATGACTTGGAATGGGAATCTCAGCGCCTTAGACAGAGGATTGATTACTGGGGTATTCCTTTTTGCTGCTTTTTCTACCATCATATGGGCCACTTACTAGATCGATGTCCATGACGTTTTCAACATGGGGATTTGTCTCAAGGTGACAAACATTTCAAATCAACTAGTGTGACTAAATTTATGGGGTGATCGGGTTCTGGTCTAGGTACTTATTCTCCCTCTAAAGCCACATTTAAAAAAAATCATATGTCTCAATCAGACCTATCAGTGTTGATTCCCTCATCTCCCACCAATACCTTGCCTTCTTACATGGGGGGTCTCATGATTATACTTCTTTTGCACAAATCATTCACTCTGTTGAACCCTCACACAAACACCCTATTACCTGTGGCGATCTATTGTCCTCTCCGCACACGACCTCTAATGTCCAACCACTTCTCCTTCTCGTGTGCTCTGAAAATAATCCCCTAACTGAGACCTCAGACCATGCACACCTTCTCTTGGCTTCCCCACACTGCCCCTCTCATCACACAATGTACCAGCTTCCTCCTCCATCCTCACACAATTCTATCAACATTGACATCAAATTTGTTCTCCTTAATCCTTTTATGAATCTTACTACCCTTGTGGTGCATAAGGGCAAGGATATGTATTCCTCACCTATTATTAGCCTAAATTTGACCAAAAACATCAAAACCCATCGTGGAGTAGTGAGGGGTGGCAGGCAATTTCAGGGGAAGACCACGAGAAAACATTTGTTTAGTGATTTGGCTAATTTGTTTGATGTGCCCCCTGGGACTAAGACATGATGAATATTATGTCTTATAATATGCATGGCCTTGAGGATGTCATGAAAAAATTCTCCCCGCAACACCTGATAAATTTTGTTCACTCGTTCGTTATCCTTATTTGGGATACCATGGTCAATGATGCTTGATCTATTGCATATTTTCAATCCATTTTCCCATCCTAGTGTATTGTTGTCATTGATTCATGTGGATTGTTGGGGGGTTTAGTGGCTCTATGGGATCCATACTGGGCAAACTTCAAGGCCCATAAATTTTTTGTTGGGATATTTCTCTCTGGACATATCCAGGGCATGGAGGAGCATATTCACATTTTCAACATGTCTACTCCATATGCGGGTATACACTTATTTTGGGACAGTGTGGAGGCCCCATACTTACTTAAGATTGGCTTTGTTATAATTGCGGGTGATTATAATGCCATATTGAATAGGGACAAGACTTGGGACACAAGATGCCATGCTGATCCCAAGGAAAACATATTGACTATCCTTTTTGAAGAGAACAATTTAAATGATATATGTCCATATCCTATTGAACCCACCTGGAAAAGTGGGAGGAGTGGAGATAACTACATTGGCAAGAGAATTGATAGATTCATGGTTCACCATAATTTAATTGAAATTTTAAGGAATATAAGATTGCATGTGGTAAAGAGTTATATCTTGAACCACTACCCCATTGTTCTGCAATGGAGGATGGAGTAAGTCATAAGGGGTATACATTTCAAATTCAATCAAACATGGCTCGAGGACGACTCTTTCAACAAATTGGTCATGGAGATTCGAGGTTTATATGAGACATCTAAAAACAGACCAACCATGGAACACATCACATAAAAGTTAAAATACGTAAAAATTCAGGTCCAGATATGGGAAAGGAAGAAGAAGGAGAGTTTATTACAAGAATTAAAAGCATTGGTGGGAGAGATTCACAACATTTGGGATCAATTTTCCATACGGCCACTTACAAAACAATTACTAAACCAATTGAAATGTTTGGAGGAGTAGAATAAGCGAATTTTGGAAATTTAGAAATCCACATGAACATTAAAGAGCATGGATATTAGGATCTGGGAAGGGAATCACAATAAAAAATTCTTCCACCACTTTGCAAATTAGGGGAAAAATAGAAATTCCATTTGGAGAATTGAAGGATGCGATGGTGTACAATTATAAACAGATGCTACAATTCATAGGGAAGGAGAACTATATTTTCATAATCTATTCAAGGTTAGACAAGAGATTCACATTGAAGATCTTATATGGGGTGTGGAGGAATACCCTACAATGTTTTAAAATGAGTAAAATGAGATGATATATAGACTCGATGCACATGATTAATTACATTGTTTTAAAATTGTTTTCCACAGGAAAATTCCCTAGCCTGAACGAATGGACAATCGAGTTATTTTTACATTTCTTTGAGCTCAGGAAAGAGGATTTGTTGAAGATGGTGGAAGAGTCTCGAATTAGGTGTTACATCTCAGGGTCAATAAAATCCACCTTCATTTCACTTGTTCCAAAGATCACTGCTCCCTCCTCCTCATGCTTTCGACCCATCTCACTTTGCAACATTATATATAAGCTCATTTCAAAGGTTACAATGGAACGAATTAAAGAAGTTCATTCAATACACATTTCCAAGGACCAATTTTGGGTTCTTTCACAACTTATCTATCCACGACGCAATTTCCATTGCACAAGAATGTGTACATACCATTTAGACGAAAAAATTAGAGTTGTTGGTGATGAAGTTTGATTTACAGTGAGCATATGACTGTGTAGCCTGGTCATTCCTCATGATTATCCTTCAGAATATTGGCCTATCTATACAAAATATAGAGTGGATTATGGCATTCATGTCACATGCATGGTTTGTGGGTCTCATAAATGGGTACCCCACTGATTTCTTCTAAGCTGGTCGTGGCTTGAGACAAGGTTTTTCTCTATCACCCCTCCTTTTCATTCTTCTTATCGATGGGATAAGTAGAAAGATTAATATGGCTAGAACAAGTGGGACTTTCAGGGGAGTGCAGATGAACCACAAGGTTAGTATCACTCACCCCTTTTTTATTGATGATATTATAACTTTTGGTATGATGTATGGTGCATAATGAGAGACATTATATCACATATTCCAATGTTTTGGCAAGGTACCTAGTTTGATTGCAGATGGACACAAGTTTGTACTTATTTATTCAAGTGGTAGCCTCTCTGAGGTTCAACACATTATTGAGATGTTTGGGTTCGCATACAAACAACTCCAGGACAACTTCACCGACTTGAGGAATATGTTGAAACCAAGAAACTATCATGTGCAGGATTAGACTTGGCTTCTACACAAATTAAGGAAAAAAACTCAAGTGTTGGACTCACTAGTGGCTCTCCGTGGGTGGAAGATTCACATTGATTCAATTGATACTCCAATAGATGGCTATATACTAGATGCATATTTTCTACCTTCTTGCAGGCATTATTTCCAAAATACAATTAGTCTTGGCACATTTTTTTGGTCTAAAATGGAGGGGAAGCACAAATTCCATTTGATCAAATGGGACACTATCTCCTGCCCTAAAAACCAGGATGGATGGGGCAATACTCAATAAAAAAATATTTGAGAGGTCATTACTTATTAATTCCATGTGACAGACACTATTTGGTGAGGGAATTTGGAATGAGATCGTAAAAGGAAAATATCTCTAAGGAAGATGACTCTATGATTGAATTCGTAGGGGGGGAATCGGCATTAGAAGTGACTCTATCATATGGCTAAGTTTTCAAAAGACAAAAAATATTTTCCTTCAACATATCAGATGGTCATTTGGGAGAGGAAATAATATTATTATTGGGAGGAATCTATTTTTTTTGTTTATCGAACAATTTTAGACCCCTAGAGGAAATTTTGGAGTCTTTGCACCAACAGGGTATATTCTTCCTAGAATATGTGATCGGTGGTTGGGAAGGTGCACACCTGATTTCGAGGGAGGCTAAACAACTTGGATTGATGGGGCATTTGACATAGGTATGACATTCATACATAAACAAAAATAGGGGCACAGGTCTATGTCAACATGTGACTGGGGACACCCTTAAATGGGAGGGCAGTCTTAAAAATGAAAGGATGGTAGTATAGGATTGATATCAGCACATATTGCACATGGATAGAGAATGTACACCATGCCCATGGTTTCTGTCGATTTGGAGATCAACCACACCTTTAAAGGCCAGCCTTTTCTCCTAGATGGTACAGAAACATTACATACTGACATGGGACAATTTGTGCAAATGCAATTATCTTGGACTCGGGTAGTACATCATGTGTGGTGGGGGTGATGAAATGATAACTCATATATTCATACACTGGAATATTGCATTACATATCTCGTTTATGATTCTGTTGTCTTGCAGGTTAAATTTCATATTTTTCCTATCCATCGAACATTGCTTGAGATGGGGTGCCTCCGTGGTAGGAACTCAAACCTTTATTTTGTTTTTTACCTCCTGGCAGATCTGGAAGGCACGAAACCACAATGTTTTATTTGGGGTCTCGATCAACGCTTTAAGAATTTGTGCTAAAGTTCTCTCATGTCCGGAGAATATGGCACCGAGGAGACAATGAACCATAGACATGTCTAGACGCTACTTAAATCCTTCCATAAATCTTCTAGTTGGTTTCTTTGATGGTGTTGCATAGCAGGGATAATGTTGGTGCGGGGGATGGTTGTGCATTAATGAACATAATGGTTACAAGTTACACTGGCAGGGGGGGAGAGGTACAAACTCCAGGGCCAACATGATAGCCTTATGGGGCTTACTATGGTTTGAAATGGAAAGGGAGCTCCAAAATATACATATCTATGGGAATTCTACGACGATTATTGATGGATTTTCTTGTATATCTTCTTTCGACCCTCCAGAACCTCAGGGGTGGAGGGATAGAATCAGGACTTTGCTTTGGAATTTTAGGAACTTCACTATGAGACACATATATAAAGAATCAAATGGGATAGTTGATGTTTTTTCAAAGATGGCAGTGCATGATCCAAAGGGCTTCATTTTCTACATCTTTATTTCAGATGATTCTTTGGGGGAGGAAGGCAAAATTGCCATCCCATAGCTAAATGTGGTTCTGTTCATTGTTGTTGTTTTTGTCTTTCTTGATCTCTACACTTTACAAACTTTTGTTTTGGGGAAAATGAACAGTGCTCAACATTTCCATTTTCACAACAAGAATAGTGGATAGGATATATGTTGATTTTGGTAGAACCAAATTTCAGAATACTTGAATCCTTCCCTAAGTGTATTTCCTCATTATGGCTAAGGATGATAGCCCATATCTGATATGATCGTTGATATATGTTTGTCAAATGCAATTGCTTTTTTTTCTATCAAATAAAATTCCAGTTAGTTTTTTTCTTAAAAAAATAAATAAATAAATAAATAAAACTATATATAGTGATAGAATAAAAATAGTTTCAAAACGAATATATATATTGCTTTCCCATAGCGGAAATATACTATATACCCTGTAGGGTTGGGTATATGACCTACATGGTTGGGAATCTGAGAGGGGATATTTTCTTACAAAATGATGAAGGTTATAATGGATGTTTTACCTCATAGTCATTTTATTATATGAAATAAAAATGGAAATTTGTAAATTTAAGATATTATATGATACATATGGTTGGGAATTTAGGTAGCGATATTTTCTCATTAACGGGTGAATCTTAAAAATGATGGTTAAGAATATATATTATAACTAGCAAACCTCTAAATTAAGGGAAGGAGACAACAAAGAGAATAGCCAGTTTCAACATTTTTCATTTATTAATAGAAATCAAGTATCATTGTATCTCTATGTTTTGGTTATACATATGTATATTATTTCATTCACTTCATAAATTTGGATTACATGGTAACCATGTTAAACATGGTCATTTAACCTTCTTCAACCATTAATATAACTAATATTGTAACATTAACATTAATGTAACCATGGTTGACAATGGTCAACATAAATGTAATGTAAATGTAACAATCATCGACATTAATGTCCCATTGTTGGATTAACGTAACATAAGTATATTGTCAAATTAATGGTTGACCACGATTGACCTTGGTCAATCATGGTCAACCTTAATCAACTTTGTCAACTATGGTTGATCTCATCAACCCTCTTCAACCATGATCAACCCTCAACATCCATAGTCTTAATAACCATCTTTAATCATAATATACCAAAATAAACCATAATTATGCACATTGGCTATCTATTAACACAATCACATTAATTTTTTATCTATTAATAAAAAAATAAAAAATAATGTTGATAAATCAACTACATCTCATAATATAATTATCTTAATTTTATATAAAAATATATTATTTAAATTATTCAAAGTAAATATATTTTTCAAAATTATCCTAATTTTATATAAAAATATATTAATTAAATTAATTAAAAATAAATATATTACATGAAAATCAAACTGAACTTTTAATTTCGAAAAACTAAACAAATGAAACTCTATTGATGTTAAGGTCCAAGGCACGCAGTAATCAAGTCGCTGCTCATTTCAATTTTTGAGATAATGTTTGAAGGGAACGCTAATTATAGATCACAAACTTCGTGGAGACTAAAATATCTTTTCTGCCGTGGGAGATACCCATCACACAAATTAATGTCTGTGGTCACCGTAGGAATTTCAATCTGATTTTTTTAATTTGATGGTTTCAACCCATCTTACAAATTAATGTCTGTGGTCACCGTAGTAATTTCAAATCTGATTTTTAAATTCGATGGTTTTATGGTTTTTGCAATTTGAATGGTAGTTTTGATTATTTTATAATTTTAATGTCTTAAGAAAAAGCTTTTTTTTTTTATAGAAATTACATGGGAGAAATTTCTGAGTAGAAATTCCCAATCAATAAGTATAGTTTATCATTATGACTAAATGAAAAACCAATAAATGATTAAATGAAAAAATAAATCAGTAAAAATTATATAAGAGAAATTTTTTATCGCACTTTTTAAAATAACAAATATAGTTTATCATCGTTACTAGATAAAACAAGACCATGGCAAAATAAATTTTTACATAGTGTTGAATTTTAACCCTTCTTTTTAAGTTTATATTTCACAAACAAATCAAATCACCATGTGACTAGCGTTTTACTATCACCATGTGACTAGTGTTTTACTAGGAAAATTCCATCCACTTGCGGAGAAAATTAATTTTCTGAACTGGATTTGACGGAAAATTCACAAATTCCATCCTGGCTTGTGGTCTCAACCTACTTTTCTCTTAACTCTAGAGAAGCCAATTGCAACGAAGTTGGGATGGCTAGCGTTCATCAACAGTCAGCTTGTGACGACCGCCATGGAATACCCAACTGAAGATGAATGCTATAACTTCAACTTGCCAAAGCCATTGCTGAACCACCTCCACTCATCTAATCAGAATAGAGGAAAACTTTGCGCGAACGCCTGGACATTGGCGATGAATATGAAAGAGTTAATTAGCAGCGTCTTACTTATCGTAAGTCTGTGTATGCTTACACCCCTCTCAGTCGTCGATCCGTACACTAATGTCGTTAGGGTGTTTTGTGAGAATAGAGAATATAGGGACGGTAGCACCTTCCAGAGTAATTTAAAGCAGGTTCTGGAGTCACTTGTGGGGAACGTTCATGACGGAAGTACGGTTTATGGGTTTGCCCAATGAAGGGGAGATTTAAACTCCAACGATTGCAAACGGTGCGTGGAAACTGCGAGTACCACTATTATGTTGGGAATTTCTGGTAAGAATTACTGAATAGAGAATGATACTCTGTTTTGCCACACGATCTTGACACAGGGAAGCTAAAATAGTTTCTGAGCAGACATAGTTTTTCACACACACAAAAGACTTGTATTCATTAATAAAAACAACAGCTATTACAAATTTCTTCCTCTCACAGACGGATTCTCCAAGAACTTACACAAAAAAACAAATTACTGTCTCTTTAGAAATTTTACACTGTTGTGTGTAAAATTTCTTACATTTACTGTTGTGTGAAAATTACCCACAGGATGTTGTGTCTTACTTGCACATTCAACAAAACATTACATACATGTTGCTGCGTATCCCAAAAGAAAAAACATTCACACTGCTATGTGAAAAATTCTTCACCTGTGTGCTGATGCGTTCTTCACTTCAACAAACAACAAAAAAATTACATTTGTGCTACTACACATTCCATTTTAATCTCTCAAAAAAAACATTACACATGTTGCTGCATTTTCACACTCCACATTCGCACTGTTGTGCATAAAATTTTCCCTTTTGTTTTTTTCCTCACAGGCTGTTGTGTGTTTCACTTTGCATATTGTTGTAGCGAACAACCAAAAACAACAAAACATAACAATGCATTCTGACTTGCCATACTCCTGTAGACAAATAAAAAACAATAAAATTAAAATTCTACCAACATTTACTATCCGCAGTAAATTCTATTAATTACTTCACGTGGAGAACTAGCGGTCAAAACAAAACTTCACGCAATGTCATTTGCTGCAGCCTTGTACGTTTGTACGCAGCTTTGGCTTCAATCAACGGTGGACAACCTTCATCTCAATCGAACGACTGACGCTCGGTCAAACCAAACGCGATTTACGTTCTGGGAAAGGAGTGGCTTTCAAAAAAGCTTGTGGACACATGTCAACTAGCGTACTGTATCATTGCCCTTCCGGAGAATACCACTATCCGTGAAAAGGCGGTGCGATAAACGCATGTGGTTTTCAGCTGAATTAAATGCGCAGCTGTTTAACTTGGCGGCAGTTGAAATTACAATTTCAACACTCCCCTTTAATTTCAACTGCTGGGTTATCAGCCATACCCAAACATTTTCTCAAAAACTAAAAAATTTTCTACTCCAATGGCTTTGTCAGAATATTTGCAACCTACTCCTGAGTTCTGCAATGTTGTAAAACAATTTCTCCATTGTTCACTAATTCCCTGATGTAATGAAACTTTGTGTCGATGTGTTTTGTTCTCTTGTGAAACACAGAATTCTTGAATAATGCAATAGCAGAGCTATTGTCACAAAAAATCATAGTTCCTTTTGTTTATTCTTGGCATAAGCTCCTTAACATCCTTCTCATCCAAACTGCTTGACATGCTGATGTTGTAGCTGCCACATATTCTGCCTCTGCTGTAGACAATGCTACAATAGGCTTTTTTTTAGAAGCCCATGAAATAGCTCCTGAACTCATGTGAAAAACATAACCGGATGTGCTTTTCCGATCATCTACACTTTCAACCCAATCACTATCAGTGTATCCAATTAAATCTGAACATTCTGAAGTAGTATATAAAATGCCAAACCTTTAAGTACCTTTAACATACCTCAGAATTCTTTTTGCTGCCTGCCAATGTGCTTCTTTTGGCCTCTCCATGAATCTAGAAATTAAACTAACAGCATGCATTATATCCGGCCTAGTTGCAGTCAAATGCATAATACTGCCAACTGTGCTCTTGTACAAACTAGGATCAAAATCCTTCTTGTTTTCCTCTTTGCTGAGTTTTAATCCCATCACTGTGGGAGTGATTGTTGCCTTACTGTCCTGCATATTAAATCTTTTCAACACTTCATTAACATATTTCGCTTGTGAGATAAAAATCTCATTTCCATTTTGTTCTACTTCTATTCCTAAGAAGTATCTTAGCAAACCCATGTCAGTCATTTCAAATTCTTCTTTCATGACTATTTTGAAATTCTCAATAAGATAATCATCATTACCTGTGAAAATAACATCATCAACATATAACACAACAATTAG
>APFE030446172.1:28687-50425 GCA_000404065.3 Pinus taeda
GGGGTCCTGTGCGGTCCACCTCCAACCGAGAATGGGAAATTCGGAATTAAAACACAGGGTATCCAAAATATAAGCACTGTAATAGAATGGGGGGATTATCCTTTCGCTAACTCTGTTCTTATTCCTATATTCTTGGATGGCTAGGGCAAGCTTATCCGAAAGGATGGTGGCCCAATCCATAATCCAACTGTTGATTGCCGCCTCCATGAGGGGAAACATTTCGATAGTAAAATTGGTGGAGTCATGAAGACCCCATAATCTACACATCATTATAGCGGCATAGCAATATGGTGAACACAAGGAGTCGACTGAGTACTTACCGGAGGCTTCATGCTTGTGTTTAGTTGGATTCTGCCTCCAATCCTTGATAGGCTCAGACTCAATTTCATTCTCACTTGCGAACTTCTCCAGAAATGTGCTATTGTAAACCTTCTCTGGCATAGGCAAATGATACATTTGCCTTAAATCTTCTGGCTTGAAGGATCCAAAAATCCTTCCGTTGTTTGCGACGAAAGTCCTGTCTGTGATAGGGATTTCTTCAATTGCCCATTTGATAACATCAATGTAAGGAAGCATTTGCTCTCTTGCCGCTATCCTATGTAGGAAAGAGTCGGCCAAGTCCTTGAGAGTGCACTCTGATTTTTTGGTGGAATCTACAGTAGCTTCCTCTATCACTTGCGCAGGCTTCTCGGCTTCTAGCAGATCATAAGTTCCTTGCCAGGTAGTTCTGGCGAGTCCCGCGCATGTTGTATCTGATATCAATCCCTTCTTACTGTTTACGATTAGTTGTGGCGTGGACGGTGATTCAATAGTGCCTGCAACCTTCTTCTGCTTTTTTCCCATAATGCCTGAACTGCTTGACAAATCTGTAATTTGCACAGAAGAGCGATTTTGGCGTAATACTGAGATAATAATGAAACTCGCAACTGAGAGTAAAATAAGAAGAACGTCGATATACTTTGCTTTTATTAAAACAGCGCGGATATGATCTATAGGCAGATTTGAAAGGATGGATTCATTAAGGGGCCGTATTGGACCTGCCACCTTATAAATGCTCATTAGTGCAATATTCACCTAAAGATTTTTTTAAATGATGCAATGGGCGTACCGGCGGCCGAGAGGGAATGATTATGCCTTAATTGTCATTAACTCTAGCTTTCCAATCATTCTAACGGCTTTTCTTGGAGAACTGTGCCTTATCTTATCGGATCAGGAAGGGGCGCGAGGATAGTTTTAACAATGTTTCAAACGACGTCGATCGCCGATATCGGATCGGGGAAAGGCTTATGCGCATTAAGCTTTTGGCAAGAGAAACCGCCGATCGCCGATTGCCGATATCGGGTCGGGGAAACGTCTATGAGCAATACTTGATATATGAAGGGACCCGCCGATCACCGATATCGCCGATGGCTTTATCGGGTCGGGACTTTATCGATAGGCATGATAATGGTGCTCAAGAAAATGGCCGATTGCCGATATCGCCGATAGTCTTATCGGGTCGGGGCTTTGGCCGATGGGCGCGATAGTGATGCACAAGGGAATGCCGATGGCCGATATCGCTGATAGCTTTATCGGGTCGGGGCTTGGCCTTTTGATTGCTTGATGCATACATTTTTGCTTTGTTTCCAATATTTTAAAGAGATATTACTTTTCTTTGGATTTATTGGAATTTCATAAAGTAAGGATTATTGACATCAATTTTATTTTGAAAGGGACCCATTTCATATCTTAATGATTTTGTGAATAATAATAAAGATGAAATGGGGGGTTGTTTTGCAAGGCACAACAGGACTATATCAGAGTGGTATGAGCTTCTAATGGGCTTTGGTAAGGAATTCTTTCTACATATGCAACCAAACCTTATCACCCACTTGAAACTTGTGTCACCCAATGTTGATCATGTCGCTGCTTGTACTTTGCATTTAACTTCTCCATGATGTTGTGAACTTACTGGCGGATGTGTCCTATTTGCAGCAAACCCTAGATTTGCCACCTGATCTCTTCATTTTCCAGAATGGAGCGAAGATATATCAGCCTATTAGGTAGAGGGGCTCCGAGAGTCATATTGATCAGATGCTTGTCCTAATAGCACAAGGGTACCCTTGTGGGCAAGGAGAAGATGTCCTTGTGTTATTTCATGATCGTATCCACTTGCTTCTGCTGCATGGAGGAATCCTTCCCAGGGGCCATGGATGTGGCTACGGTCTTCCCCTTATTTTGAGAGTGAACTAGAAAGAAAATAAATTTCCTAGTCTGGGAGATGATCTTACTTCATTTCTTAGCAGAGATCAAAGAGGTTGCAGTAGGTGGGGCTACCTTCGATATCATGTATAACGTATTACCCAAAGAAATAATAACAATGTGAGGCTTTGAATCATACACAACATGTCACTTCCACATGTATGGTTTGCTTAATAATACATCACAAACATCAAGAGGTGCAACATCACACAATAGCTCATCCGTGAAGGGCTTGATGTTGTAGGGAAGGCGACACTGCTGGCTGACTTGGAGAGCTCATCCTTAGTGAAGCCACCCGATATTGTATGACTATGGTTGTGGTGTGGTCAGTAGGCCCAACCGCTTCAAAAACTATACTAAAATGAGGCTCTTTTGGCTCCCACTATTGACAATAAATTACTGCGGTGAACCCCTCACGCACATTTGTGAGTGGAAGAGATGGCCCCCCCTCCCATGGATCTTCGGGCTCATTCTTTCGGATCTTAGTAGCAACAACAATAGCGTTAGGCTCCACATCAATAATCTGCTTCCCTTTTTCATTCCTCTTGTTGGGTTCTAACTCAGGGTCGAAACATGCATTAGATTTTGAAGGCTTCAACTCAGCCATTAAAGAGTGCTTGGTCCGACACTCACTTGTGTTTTGAGTGGGGCTCTTATGGAACTCACACCACTTTCCTATGTCCTTCTTTGACTTCGCAGTGTTTTTCTTTTCTTGCAGGTTTCCTTGGGCAACCCCAACTTGGCTTTGTCCTTGGTATTATAGTTTGGGCACATCTTTCCATTTCTTTGAATTCACGGATCCAAAGTCTCACTTCTTTTGTTTAAGATTCTACTCAATCTTGACAATGTATTGGTATGCCGTGTTGAGCGAGGAGATGTCTAGGAACTCCATCTTGTCCTAAATTTTCCTTTGTAGGCAACCACAGTATTTGAGTACCAAATGTCGCTGAAGATCCTTGATACCCAACTTTGTGTGAAGGGTATGAAAAATATTGGTAAACTCTGACACATCTTGGCCCCTTCCCTATCATAGTATGGTCCACTTTATGTACTTATCCTCATAGCTCCTAATAGAGTAGTATTTTTCCTTGATGGCATCCCAGAATGAATTCCAAGTGGGTGCAACTGAAAATAGTGAGGGTTCCATCTCGTCCTTCTACTCACAGTATGTTTCCCACCAATCCTTGACATGGGGGGTCACTTTGAGAAGTGCAAAGTAATCTTTTCTCAGCTGGAAAAATTATGAATGGAAAGATACCCTTCTAACCGATTTAACCATTTATTTGCAACATCTATGCCTATCTAAACCTTAAATATGGGGATTTCAAAGTTAACTTGTAACTTAGAGGGTGTGGCGCTTCTAGAGTAGCTGCTGGAAGTAGATGCGTCACCCCTGGGTAGCTGCTAAAGTATTTGGGAAAAGTGTTCCATCATCACATTCCTTTGTCGCTCAAGGGCTTGTTTGAGCAAGATTTTGATAGGATCTCCTACCCCCTCATCTTTCTTCTCTTCTGCCATGGGAGATCATCTGGATTTGTGAGGTTGGTCTTGCAAAGGTTTAACTAGTTCAAGCCCTAACTCCTTATATCCTGACCTCGTTGGGGACACGTAAAGAAAAATAGAGAAAGAGCAGATCACTCTGATACCACTGATCTAGATTTAAACAGGAACGCAACAAATTATAGCTATAACCATAAATGAAGAGATGCAGTAGAAATAACACTTCATTCATTAATATTAAATAGTAATGTATGCTTACAAACATAATAGAAATAATACTAGCTTGGATGATGATAGCTTATCTTTGAGAAGAGATGTGGTGGCTACATTCCTCTGAGCTGAGTCACAATGAGGCTCAAGGGAATTTTATTATTAAACAATAGGTGAAAAACCTAAACAACTAAAACCCTAACCCTAGGAGATGTAACACCAAGAGTTTATGGGCCCCATTGGGGTTAGTTGGGAAACCAAATTTCAGGGTCATAACTTGGTCATATTATATCTGTTTGAAACGTATGATACCTCATTGGAAATATCTCTCAAAGGACTACAGCTGCTGACATGATTAACATAACAATCTCTATAGAAATTTTACTAAAAAATGTCATTCAGGACCTGAAAAATTCCAAAAATAGTAAACATGCTACAATTAAAGAAACAAATGAAACTGAGTGGGGGTCTAGGTGGAATAGGCAGGTGTCCACCAATATCCACGTGGATCAATCATGTTATCTCATTGTCCTTAGAAAACCCTTGATATGGTCCAAGGAAATGATCTCCCATTTCCATTCTGGAATCAGAATTGACTGTAGTAGTCCACCTAGATGCTTGCACTCTACCTTCACCTGTTGACAATCCAATCACCTCGCCACAAATGCTTCTACATCTCTCTTCAAATTTGACCAATAATATAATTTCTTCACTATTGTCAATGTCTTCTGATAACATGGGTGACCTGAATATGGTTTTGCATGAAACTCCCTCAATATCACCTTCTTGAGCTCACTGTTATCTAGCACATATATCATGTCCCTAAATCTAACCAATCCATCTTCCATGAGACAATAGTCCATATACTGTGGACTTGCATATGTACCTATACATGTACTTATACCGCCACGTGTACTTGTACCACTACATGTAACTATACCTATACCACCACATGTACCTGCACTGCTACCTGTACTCTGCTGCAACATATGCACAATATCCATATACCTGTCATCCCGCTGACTTGTATGCAAGATATTATCTTGTAAAGATGTCTCGCAGGAGCTCATATTTGCTATGTGATTTACCTGTATTTGCCTGATAAGAGCGTATGCCACCTTGTTCTCTTTACCTTTGATATACTTGATCTCAAAATCGAACTCACTAGTCGTGGCCAACCATCGAGCCTACCCACCATTCATATTGGGTTAGTCAAATAGATACCACAAACCACTATGATCACTCATCAATACAAACCTCCTGCCAAGAAGATAACACCTCCACATCTTCAATGCATGTATGGTTGCTACCAACTCAAGATCATGTGTTTGTTAGTTTTTCTCGTGCTCATTCATTTTCCTTGTCTCATAGCATACCACCTTCCCTTCTACATAAGGACTCCACCAAGTTCTCTCCTGCAAGCATTTGTACATACTACAAACTCTTTTTTTGGATCCTAAATATTTAACATTGGTGCATGTGTCAACAATTGCTTGAGCTGCTCAAAACCAGCCACACACTCCTTTGTCCATTCAAACCTCTTACCTTTCCTTTGAAATGATGTGATAGGATAAGGAATCTACGAGAATTTCCTGATGAACCTCCTCTAATAACCTTCTAACCTCATGAAAGATCTCATCTTATCCACATTCCTGGGAGCTTCCCACTCCATGATAGCTCTTACCTTTTCTAGGTCCACTGCTATGCCATCCTTGAAAACCACATGTCCCAAGTAGTGTACCTCAGTCTAAAAGAAACTGCACTTGCTAAGCTTAGCATACAACTGATTCTCTCTCAACAATATCACATTGCTTCTAAATGCTCAACATGCTCTTCTTCATTTTTTGAGTATACTAATATATCATCAATGAACACAATAACATACTTGTCCAAATATGAACACAACACACTATTCTTCAAGAACATAAAGGTAGCTGGAGCATTATTTAAACCAAATCAAACTACAACCCTCATATTGTCCATACCTAGTTCAGAAAGTTGTCTTATATATGTTTCTTCTTTAATGCGTATCTGCTGATATTTGTATCTCATATCAATATTCAAGAACATTGTTTCTCCCTCCAACTGATTGAAAAAGGCATCAATCCTTCGTAACAAATACATGTTATTGATGGTCACTTTGTTCAACTACATGTAATCAATGCATAGCCTGAGAGTATCATCCTTCTTCTTCACAAACAATATTGGTGCGCACCATGGAGATACACTTGGCCTAAACGTACCCTTGTCAAGCATTTCCTTTAACTACAACTTCAACTCTACCAACTTGGGTGTACTCATCTTGTAAGGTGCCTTTGATGTCAGAGCTGCCCCTAGCACTAGCTCAATTGAAAAGTCTACTTCCCCATGAGGTGGCAACTCTGAAATATACGCAAGAAATACATCCTAAAACTATTGTAGAAATGGGTACCTACTCAAAACATTTGCATCCTTAACTTGCTTACCTTTGTCACTAGAAATGTCACACACCCTTTCTTGCGACTACACTTAGTCTGCATAACTATCACCGTTATAATTGATGTTGCTTTCTTCTTACCCCGTAAGACTCTTTTTTCTCCATTATCATCCAATCACTCAATGGATTTGTCATAACAATCCACCTTGGTTCTATGAAGGTACAACCAATCCATTCCCAACAACATATTGTATGATCTCAACAGTAATACATTCAAATGTGTTGAGGTAGGCATACCATTCAAATCAAATGCATAAGCTCTTACCCAATGATGAACTCACTTCTTTTTACCTGTAGCCAACTGAAGTAACAAAGAATCTACATGCACTTATTTATTCCAACCACACTTATCCACCAGGTCAGGATTAACATAACTATAATTAGATCTAGGATCAATCAAAATAGAAACAAATTGATCACAAAGCTTACCATCCATCTCAATGATAGATGCCTAATGACCTACTTGTATGTTATCTAGCACTGCATAGATCCAAGGAATACTCTGCCCAACATCTCCCACTCTCTGTGCCTCCTGAGAACTGTAGATTTGTTGTCTACCACCTTGATGCTATGGACAATCTCTCCTACGATACTCTCTTTGACAATTCCAACAACACACAAGCTCCTGATTCTGCTCAAACCTGTGGATCTTAGAATCCTCTTACAACCTATGACCTTACACCTCCCTCTTCTCCTAATTTTCATTATTTTCCTAAATAAATGTGCCAAAATCCCATTTTTCCCTTCCAAATCCTTTGCTAATTTCCTTATTCATTAATCAATCACTAATGATCCCCACTACTATGCTTTTTCCCAATATTCAACTTGGAATATGTTTCTCGTGACCATGGTTATTATTTTTGCTTTATTAACTTGTATTACATGGATTTACACTAGGGATTTTACATACAATATTTCCCCTGCACATGGGTAAATCTTGTGATGAAATCCATGGAGATGCTTTCACATTTCTGCTCTAAGATGGGAAGTGGTTTTATCAATATTTTCGAGTGAGTGTGATCTGCTTTATTTTTTTGGAAGATTCTACATTTTATGTCAAATATTAGCACATCAATATTGAGGCCTTTCCACGTGAACCTCTCCCTTATTTGTTTATAGGTCTTCAAGTACCCAAGGTGCCCCACTAGTGGTGAGTTGTGTGCTTCCTACATAATATTCTCCTTGAGTTGAGACTCTAGTACCAAGTAAATATGACCTTTGTAAGAGATAATGTCATCGAAGACATGGTATCTATCATCCTTTATGAGCTTATAGAGGATCTCACAAGAAAATTTGTTTTTGGAATACTCCTGTTGAAAATGCAGCAAGAAATTCCTAATTTAATTTTACCTTAATTAAATGAAGAGAAATTCGAATTCCAATTTTAGTAAAATACTAGGAGGAATTTAACTAAAGTGATGTGGCACTTATAATTTCGTTAAATCAGTTAGTTCAAGTAAGAGACACTTGAGTTGTGTTTAGTTATGATTGATTACTAATTTATAGCAATTTGTTTTAGTTAATTTGAGTTATTACGAGTTTCACTAGTTCTAACTTATTAAGAACTAGTGGAGGATCAAACAGTGGGGTGCGTTCACTAGTCATCAACAAGTTAACTCATCAATCAACCCAAAATAATTGATGCATGCATATAAATCGAGTTACCCAGTTGATATTGGTGTTCAAGGGTAGTCTACTATCAGTTGTAGAAAATTCCAAATTGTACAGGTGGTGAAGTTATGGATGGGAAATTTCCCTAAATAGTAGGGGATAATTCTTTGAGAAACAACACAAGGAAATGGGGACTTGGGAAAAAATTATTTTGGTGAATTATTGACCAAAGCTTGCATATGAAGTAGTGAGATAGATTATACTTGTGCAGAGGTTTCTCAGGCTTGAGAAAGCATTGTATTTCTTCTCTTTTTTTTGACTAATGCAATACATATAGGAAGGGGTTTTGAGCATTTGATTTCCCCTAGATAAATCTCTGAGCATATGTTCTTGAATCTTGTCTCATGTTTATGTTGTTATTTCTTGATTGTTAAATTTTTTTTGCTAATGAGTAGAGTAGATTCAAGTAATATTTTTAGTAAATTACATTAGCAATTTTGAATCTACAAGGAATTTCTATGTGGTATCAGAGAAGGAATCACAATAAGAGAGGAATTCAAAGTTGTCTATGCAGGTGAATCAAATTTGTAGGATCATTATTTAGAGCTAGTGGGATGTATTTTTATGGCCTGAGACTTGAGTATGCCCTTGAGGGTAGCTCAAATTAAATTACTTGGAAGGACATGATGGAGGTAGTGTTGGAAGATAATCAGCTGAGGAAATTCATAGATCATGATATCCTGAAGCCTCCAACATCTAATGCTAATGATCTAGAAGAATGGAAGAAGTGTGTAGAAAAAGAAAGGAGGATCATATTGGAGGGAGTTCGAGATCATATTTTCTCGAATATCCATGGGAAAGGTACTCCATATGCAACGTGCCAAGCCTTGAAAAACTTGTTTCAAAACAACAATGACCACAGGAAGCTGGTGTTATCACTGGGCTAGAAAGGGTTGGGCTGTGTCAACCTTCAAGCCAACATAAATTTTTCATACTAACTTTTGATTGGAAGTTAGCCCTTCCAATCTGAGAGGTCTCTCTCAATATACTTAAAAATTTGACTATGATAAGCTCAAAAATATAGATGGATAACTTTGTTCTCTTGTGTGATTTGGCGAAAGAGAGTGATGGCTGCCAACATTGGGCATGGAGTCAGTCAAGTGAAAATTCAATTACAAGAAACACCATTTAAAGGAAGATGAGGCATTTTTGGCTTTGAAATGAATGAATTAAACTTTTACAGTAAAATAGAGCACATCAAAGGAAATTGGGGCAATATTACATTGAATTCCAAGTAATCAAACAAGCTATGAAAACTGATAATAACATAAAAACATGAAGGGATGGAATGAAACCAAAATGAATATTAGGTTAAAAAAAGATTATGTTGCAATTGTAATTCTTATTAACTTGAAAAAACATATAAAATGTGGTCTTCCTCACATTCTTGATCAACCCTTCTCAAAGTCAAAAAACCACTTATTGATAGAGAAAATATATCTTTACATTATCGTACCACCTCGGCCAAATTCGATCCACTATTCTAGAGACCTATTCCTACTTTTCTTCTAACTAATAGAGTCTTCATAGGGATTTTCTATTTTAACAGAGTTTAAATACAAATAGGAGTCACGTAAACCGAATCTATCTAGCTATTACAAAAATTTAGGAAAATTGAAACTGCTTGTAGTGTTGGCACTATATTTGTGGAAATTCAAAACATATGTCCCTTTGAATCCTGTTGTGTTATTTATGGGCCTTCAAATGAGAAATGTTGCTAGTCCTATTGGACGATGTGCTATCTTCTGATTAAAATGTGCTGAAAGTGTCCTTGTTGTCCTCTATGTCTCGCTGTCCCACTTTTCACTACATTTAGTTTCATGACTATGTTGTTGGATATATGCCAAAAATACCCTCGTTGTCCTCTTAGTGGAGGTGAAATGGAAAATTTGATGTTTGTTGATTTGGGCCTGCTGATTTGGGTTGATTCAATCTGGGTTGTTGATCCGGGCCTATTGATATCACAATCGAAATACAAGAGAGGGCCTTTTTCCATGTTTTATAGTGTTTACCGATTGTCTGGACGTGAAACTTTAATAAAACATGTTACATAAAATATCGCATCTGGAACTAGGACTTCACATATGCCCATCAGAAAGGGAAAAGGGGCTTTAACACTAGTTTATGGTGATTTCCTGATATGTCGCACCTGATTTTTTAAAAACCATAGTACATAACTTTTCGGGTACATCGCAATTGCAATTCAGAAGGGACTTTAGCACAGTAGGGACTTATGAAGTATGTGATCTCTGATTGTGATATCGAAATCAGTTGGGGAAGGAGTTATTACAACAGGCCAATGGAAGGAGTTATCACAATTAGTAGGCAGAGGAGTGGTGACGTGACATGGACTTTGCACTATGCGATATCGCAGTTGCAAAAGGGGAGGGGAGATGAGAAGCTTGATTTACGTGATATAGTTTGTGGGTCCCGGACCTTAAAAAAGGACTTTGGCATGGTTTCCTAGTGTTCAATGGAATACGAATAGAGTTGGTATATCAAATGGATTTCAACTACAGTTTAAAATTTGTTACTATGACTAGAGTTGAAATATTAATAATGAATGGAAATGGCTAGAGTTTAAAAACAAAGGATGAAATGGGATCTATGAAAGAAATGGGTTTTAGAGAATATGGGAATTTCTCCAAAACAATTTAAACTCAACCTATTCGTCCTCCTTTAATCTCCAATTGAAAAGCACAACAACCTCTTTCAGGAAAAACAACAAATAGATGCAAAGAGCGATGGTGATGAAATTATTCTTTTTGAATGTAGCTTGATCCTTTTGATCTACTTTATCCTCTTTTATGATGTCTTATCAAACACTAAATGTACCATATGAAATCTTTCACATGAACCTAAACATAAAAATTATATCTAAAATGACTAATCAAACTAAAAATTATTTCTAGGGGTTATCATGGATAACAATGGCTCTAACGGGGATGTTGCACTCTTGTGGTGCAGTAGAGAACTGACAGACCAGTTGCTTGACCATTGGGATGATCCCAATTTGAAGACTGCATTCAAACCCACTCACCAAACTGAAAATCAAACTGCAAACCAACTCGAAACCAACTACTACTACTCCAATATGATATCAAAACATTGTACAAAATGAAACTGACAACTACAAAAAGTAGCCCAAACCTTAAGAAAATGCTTGCCCAACAAGCTTATTTATGTACCAATAACCATACTCTAACATCTGAAAATCTACTTGTTTAATTCAAGAAATATGAAACCTCGAGTATAAAAGAGTTGATTCAACACCAGGGCTCCTCGACTGTTCTTAAGTGGACCATCTCTTAGCAACTCATAATAAAAACTGAATCCATAACTTGAACTTATAAATGAAAGAAACTCCACCTTCACTGATGACTGGAATAGAGCTACCAAACGATCTTGATAATCATGAAAAATCACCTCTCCTTGATGAGTAACACCATGAGGACTGAATTCATTCATAATTGATGGCTTCTTTTGTCCTATGTCTTCAATTCCAAGAACATCATCAAATAAAAATGCAACAATAGATTTGTCTTCCCTTATATGTAAATAAAAAATAAAACATTTGTGCATCCTTGAACATCTTCAAACATGACATGCATATTGTGTGCATCAAAACTAATATTTTTCTTAGCAAACAAATTAGGTATGACCTTTGGTAATTTTGCTTGAGGAATGTCATCTTGAGTCTAAACACTAACAACTCCTATATAAAGAACTTTATGCATATCATCCATGTCATTTTGATGATCCTCAAATAGAATAGGTAAAAACTATATATTAAGCTCTTCATGTAACTCGGGCTTACCTAAAAGTAAACTTTCATGCACTTTAATGGGACAACATCAGTATGATTTTCAATGGGAAAAAATTCTTGTCTAGGTATACAAATTTCATCACATCTTACCTCAATTTGATTGCATATATATTGACAAGGCTACAAATGCGTATGGATTTCATGTAAGAAGACTCAACTGTCAAATTGCTGAACAATTTCATCTTCAAGTAAAGAAGAGACATTTGCTTGTTGGAAAAATTCTTGATCATCATGACAACTAGCTTGAGAAGAAAATTCATAAAGTGCCTCTAACATCTCCTCATCATCCATACATTCAACATCATCATTAATACTTTTGAAATATGGAATGAAACCTTTCCAAAAGTTACAACAGTACTGAAATGGTGGTTGTTGGGAAAGGGTTCCCCCAAGGACAGTTTTGGGGCTAAAAGCCCATGTTTTGGGACAATTTTGTAATAAAGTTGTAAAGTCTCTGCGTTTTGTGGTCGTGGAGTGTGAAGGTGTCAAGAGTTATAAAGGGTTGTCTACCCTTATTTTGTAAAGTGTAAATTCAGTTGTAAATATCCACCCATGGTCCACGGACCATGGGATTGTATAAAAGGAGCTAAGTAAGTAAGCTCTAAGTAGTTTGTTGGTAGATAACAAAGAATGAAGTAAGTAATTAAGCATTGGAGTCTAAGTGTTCTCGGGTCTTATCATAGGTAGAGGCACTGTAGCTGAGTGCGTAGAGGCCTAGGGTGGAATTCCACAACTGAGTGCGCAGACCACTATAGTTGTGTATGCAGGGTAGATAAAGTCTGTATTAATTAGAAGATATCAATAAAGAGAAGTATTTTACAATTCTGTGTATTTATTTCTTGTTAATGCATCTGGTTATATTGCATTTTGGGTTTATTTTACAATGTTCATGTGATGCGCGAATGTATGTGACTTTATTGGTTAACTGAATGCAAGTAATAATATTTGTTTATGTGGAGCTAACTATGGTTGATAAGTAAGAAAAGTAAAGCACTTAAGATAACTTGGGAACCTATACAATACACTGTCATAGCAGCATGAAAGTACCTGGATTGCGGGTTAAGGCTGCGGGAAGGTCAATTGTACACCTTCGCGGAAGTACTGAAGGGAGGAATAAAGGGAAGTCTAACAAAGCCCTAAAGCTTAGTTACTTGTGCGAAAGTAGGAATAGAGGGTATAAACCGACATCAAGACCATATTAGGGTGCGAAAACTTGGTTCCAACATCCCCCCATACTACTTCGGATGAGACTTCGTTCTACGCTCCACAGGCTAATGCCAAAGGGCTAGTAGTGTAGGGATTTGTTTGGCTAATTAACTCTGAACCTAGGTCAGGCCCCAGAAATCCAACAAATGTTTCCATTGCTGAGACGAGAATCTGCATAAGAGATGTGTGATGTCGTATCACTGGAATCCAATGAAGAAAGAGGTCGAAGACTGGTTCGATAGGAAGATCCACAAATTTGTGGCACAAGAGAATAGGAATCCATGGCTGACAAAGGGACAATGGTAGGACAGGTACCTATACACATAAATCCATGAGATCTTTTTATGTTCCTTTCTAGTTGAGTTATATGAGTGGATTGTGAAGCTAGCAGATAGCTAAGGAAGGTGGAGACTTGACGGTCCTATTGTTTGGACCCTGGAGTTGGTACATAGACTGGAAGCCTCTGAGGATGAGATCACCTATGCTATCAATCATTGGCTTGATCCCATCATAGGAGGATTTGTGACTGAATTTGTGGTCAATACCTCAGTTAGTTACAGCGAGACAGAGCGATGCTTTTTCAAAGGTCCACGAGGTAAGTATTTAAAGTCTTTAAATACCTGGATTAAGATGTTATTGTGTGAAAAACAGGTTATGCAGCTACCTTGATGTTTGGAGCTACGCGAAGTGGAAATACTTACAGAAATGAAGGAAGAAATGGTCCTGAATATAGCCCACTGATTTCACCTCCATTGGGTCACAAAGAGGGAGTAGCACAGGCTTCTCTGTGATGTGTAGTTCAGTTCCTTAAATAAAGATTCCCGTGATTTCCACCTCCACCTACACCACCTCCAACTTCACCACCTCCAACTTCACCACCATCACTTGGGATTTCGCCCACACCACCTCCACCTCCATCGTAGTTCAACATGGTGAATTTCGTAAAGCTGCATTTGTTTAATGGCTTGGGAAATGAGGACCTAGACCAGATTTGGTTCATTGTTAAAGCTGTATGGGAAGTGTTACACAGTAATTTGTCACCGTTGATCACCGTCCTTGTTACCCCTGTTTTCGTACATTGGAGGACACATTCCGGGACCTGTGAGCAGTGACATAACCTAAAAACATTTGCATTATGTTCCCCTAAGTATGTACTTCATGTTCCCTGAAGACACCTTTCGAAAATTATCCCTGAAAAGTGCCCTTTTTCCATTGGCGCAGGTACACAGTGTCTTACCCGCGCCAATGACTCAGATCCTCAAAAGGGGGTGCGCCCATTGGCGCTCTGTCCTAGAGCAACACCCGCGCCACCTAAATTTGGTTATGATTTTTGGCCAACGCGCACCCATATGTTTTTTCCTCTCTTATCATGAAGATTCTTTGAGGGAAAAATCCTCAATATAGAGGTCGAGAGTCATTGTTTATCCATGACAACTATCCTGAGTAGCTTTTCAGGGATAATGCCAATCCACAATGGGCGTCCTGGTACATTGTATCTTCCTCCCTTCTCCATCTATAAATGACTGTCCTCATGCATTAGACAAGCTAGTTTTGCTAGAGTCTTTGTGTGTGCTGAAGTAATGCTAGAGTGATAGTAAGAATTGTGAAGCATAGGGAGGTTATGCTGCCAGAATCCTGAGAGAGAGAAGGTCTTTTGCAAGGCATATGTAGCTGCTTGCCCAGTCAGAGAATAGGTTCAATGTCAGAACTTTGGTTGTACCTTTCTCTGCTTTTACTCATTAATAGACGACTTTCATTATGGTTCCACTCATGTGTCTTTATAATGATGATTGAGTTATATCTTTTCTGACTGATATATAGTTGCATCTATTAGATTTTATGCTTGTATTTGTGTCGTTCTTTGCATGTGCAGGTGTCCATTCACGAGGATCATGGGGATTGTGACCAGCCGGAGCAAAGGAACGGGAGCAACGATTCTTCTACAAGTACTAGCGTTGGAATCCAGGTAGGCCATCATCATCGATCTTTGATTTGCAATTAGGAACCTGCATGTTAGCATTGATTGATTGTTGCTAGACCCATGTTGGGCTAGTGGGATCGCTTCTGTCCGCAGAGGGGATTTACCTGTTCAAAAATGCCCTAACTCTGCCTTCGCGCAGATCGATAAGCCTTTTAGGGCTTATCGATATACTTCTCTTAATCAACCTCTAGACCTTCGCGAAGGTCTATGACTGTCGTTCATGGACCCTAATAAGGCGAATCAACCACTTACGCGCTTCTATAATTACTATTACTTATGTATTTACCCAGATCATCTTAAGTGTATGATAACTTCAATATGAATTAATATGTTCTTTGCATAAACAGATATTATTACATGTGTATAGATAACAATGTGAAACATATAGATTCACGCATCAATATAGCATTAAATCATGAAACCAAGATTCAGCATAACATAACTGCATTTATTCATAACAGAAGTAAATAGATCAAACACAGATATTTCCAAGGTAGTCTTCTTTATTAATACTTCAGATCTTCTTACAGACTCTAACTACCTTGCGCACTTAGTTACAGGGGTCCGTGCACTCTGCTGCAGACTTCTACCCTAGGCCTTTGTGCACATAGTTGCAGAGCCTTTCTTCTCTTCTAAGACTTTTCACTTGTAGCTCTTACTGACCCATCAATGACTTAACTTACTAAAAACTATTGTAAGGCTCTCCTTTTTAAACAATCCCATGGTCTATGGACCATGGGTGGATCTTCTAAAGCTGACACAACTTACATAAAAGAAGGGCAGAAACCCTTTACGACACTTTACATCTATGCACTCCATGACCATAAATTGCAGAGACTTTACACTATACATACAAAAACTTGGGCTTTTAACCCCAAAATTGACCCTGGGGGACCCTATCCCAACACCCCTTCTTAAGTAAGAGAGTAAAACCCTTGGTAAGTTCGACGTAATTAGGGACAAATTGACGGAGAAAATTAGACTTGCCCTGTAGGCTCTACAATTGCAGGAATGATGTAGGGGGGGTAAATTGACAATGGCCTCAACTTTCAAAGGATCAATCCAAATACCTTTGTGAGACACAACAAAACCCAAGAGCTAGTCAGACTCAACAAAAAACACACATTTGTGTGGATTGAGATGGATATTATAATGCAAACATCATAAAAAGATGGATCTTAAGTGATCTATATAGTCACGACGCTTAACAGAATGAGATGGTAAGTCATCAAGGTATGGCTGAACAATGTGTTGAATGTCATGAAATGCATAATACATTGCTCATTGGAAGGTAGTGCCAACATTATTAAAACCTAAAGGAAGATTTTTGTAAGTGAAAGTACCCCCGGGACAGCTAAAGGTCATTTTATGTTGATTGGCAGGTGAAAAGTTGAGCTGGTTATACCCATAAAAACCGACCATGAATGATAAAATATCACCCCCAGCACATTCGTCAATGATTTGATCAATAAAAGGAGTGGGATAATTTTCCTTGAGACATGCATGATTGATATCGTAGTAATCAACACAAACACATATCATGCCCTAATGTTTGGCAACAAGAATGATATTGGACACCCAATCTGTCAATGGGATAGGATAAATAAAACCTGATTTTAAAAGCTTCTCTAATTCTTCTTTGATAGCATCAGCCTTTCGAGAGTGCATAGGGTGAAGCCATTGTTGAAGAGGATTAGCACCAGGATAAGTTGGAATCTCATGCACCACTATTGCTGTAATGCCTCACTTAAATCTTATCCTGCAAATGTTATTAATGTTTACATTATCTGAAAATATTGAGAAATATTGGTCTAATATAAAATTTATGATTTCTATTATTCAAATTCCCAACTTACCTTCTCAAATTGAATCTTAGGTAGGATATGGTCTCCTTCCATTATTTCAAATAATATATATATTCATCTCACATTCCCCAACGTACCCTCACATTTACTAGGGAGAAGACATGGTCCTTTCCATTTAATTACATCTCACATTCCCCAGTGTACTCTCACATTTACTTGGGAGAAGACATGGTCCTCTCTAATTAATTATCAATATATATATTCATCTCACATTCCCCAATTTACCCTCACATTTATTAGGGAGAAGACATAGTCCTCTCCATTTAATTATCAATATATATATATATATATATATATATATATATATATATATATATATATATATATATATTATAATATATATATATTCATCTCACATTCCCCAATGTACTTTCAAATTTACTTGGGGGAAGACATGGTCCTCTCCCATTAATTTCCTAATTTTATATTCATGTCATATTTCCAAATGTACTCCCAGCTTTACTTGGGATGAGAGAAGTCAACTGTAAGGATGGATGAGAAGTTAATGATATTAATGAGAGGTGGTTGAGATGGAGAAGAGAGGGGAGGT
The DNA here is from genome assembly GCA_000404065.3 of Pinus taeda. Classification (NCBI taxonomy): domain Eukaryota; kingdom Viridiplantae; phylum Streptophyta; class Pinopsida; order Pinales; family Pinaceae; genus Pinus; species Pinus taeda. The sequence goes on from APFE030446172.1 coordinate 46,214, forward strand.
ATAAAAAGGGAAGGGGGAAGGGAGAAAAGGGGATGTTGGGTCTTGTTTATGATTTTGGGGTTAGTTTTGATTTTAGGATTTGTTGTACTTTTTGGAGACCTTAGGAATCTGTGGAGGTTTCTTGGGTTGTTTAGAGGAGGGAAATATTGTTCATCTTGGTCTGGATCATTCATCTTGGACACACACACACTACATTTGGTTGGACTTGGCCTCGGAGGGCTAGGGAACCTGTGGAAGTTTCTTGGGCTAGGGATTATTTCCTAGTTGGCTAGGAGGTAAATCCAGTTGGGTTCAACGAAAGGAGCATTTAGCAGGAGCATCAAGTCAAGGGCATCTCCACTAGCCACCAACACAAGTATTCCTCTATAGATTACTCATGTAAATTTTATTGAAATGAAATGTTCACCATAAGTTATAAGGATTAGAATGTAAATGGTAAAATTTTATTTGTTTAAAAGTCTTGTAAGTAAGTAAACTATTGCCTCTTATTGCATTTAAATTCATAAAAAATAGATTTGTTAGCAGAACCTAGGATAGGGCTCTTACACATGGTATCAAAGCTTTGGTTCAAAATCTGGACCCAAAGACCACTAAACTCAATATTATGCACGCTAGAAGGAGGGCTTGAACCTCCACCCTTGAGATTAAGTTTTGTGCTAATACTTGAAAAATATGCATCACAACCACACAAATATGGCCCTAACTCAACATCCTCCAAACACAAACTGCTTGTGCAAGGTCTTTGAGCTGTGAAAATCCTCATGCTATGTGAGGGGTAACACTCACCACCTATGACAATTTGCTACAAACTTTTTTTTCCAAAGTACATTGTTAGCACTAGTAAGCATATATAATGTAGGAAAACATTATGCCTAAAGCAGCAGAAACAGAAAAACAGTGAGAACAAAAATAGAAGGAACCTTTGTATTTCTTTGATTTGAAACAAAAGCATGGTGCCACTGCTACCGATAGAGAATGCTCTCTTCAAACAATACCTTCTAAACGAGTAAAAGAAAATGAACCTTAAAACCTTTTCGGATAACAAGAATCCCAATGAAGCTTTTGATCTCATGAACAAGCATGTGCACCAGTGTTCCAAAATGTAGAGTGAATATTTACGGTTCTGATGTCAAGAAAACCCAGGTGTTACGCAGTAATTTGTCACCGTTGGTCACCGTCCTTGTTGCCCCCGCTGTCACACATTGGAGGACACATTTTACGGACCTGTGACCAGTGACACAACTTGAAAACACCTGCATTGAGGTCTCCTAAGTATGAACTTCAATATCCCTGAAGACACCCTTTGAAGATTAACCTTGGAAAATGCCCTTTTTTCATTAGCGCGGGTCCACAGTGTCTAACCCGCGCCAATGGCTCAGTTCCTACAAAGAGGACGCGCCCACAGACGCGCTGTCACAGAACAAAGCCCGCGCCACACAAAATTAGTCATGATTTTTGGCCAACGCGCACTGAAGTGTTTTTTTCCTCCATTACTCATGCAGTTCCCTGAGGAAAAATCCCATGGATACGATCGAGTGTCGTCTTTTTCATCCATGACAACTCAGTCCAAAGGCTATTCTGGGACAATGCCACATCTTCGGTAGATGTCCGGATATGATGAATACTTCCACCTCTTCCATCCATAAAAGCCTGTCACCTCACATTGAACAGGCTAGTGCTAATGATAGTGTCAGAGTGTTGAAGCTTATGCTAAATTGATAGTGAGAGCTGAAAGAGAGGTTATGCTGCCGGATTGTTGAGAGAGGAAGTGACTTTGGAAGACATGTTGGACTGCTGACCCAGTTGGAGGAGATTTGCAGCGTCAAGCCTTCATTGGTTGTAATTCTTCTCTTTTTTCTGTTGAATAATAAGCAACTGTTATTATGGTTCCATTCACATGTTCTTCTGGTAATATTTGAGTTATATCCTGCTTGACTGATATATGATTGTATGATATTGGATTTTACGCTTGTTTTGGGTTGTTCTTCATTTGTGCAGGTGTCCATGCGTGGAGCGCAAGGATAGTGACCAGCCAAAGCTAAAGGACAGGAGCGACACTTCTCCCACAGCAAATAGCGTTGGATCCCAGGTTGGTCTTTCTGATCGACTTTTAAATTGTGCAATTAGGAACTTGCATGCAGCGTGTATGATTGTTGCTAGACCCCTGTGGGGCTAGTGGGATCGCCTCTGTCCGCAGAGGGGATTTACCTCCACAATAATTTGGCGACTCCGTTGGGGAAGTCTGTTGTTGTTTGTGTTTATATTGTCTGATTTGTAAGTTGTGGACGGAGTCTGAAGAGCGGCCCGGTAGCCTTCGAAACACTTCTACTATGCGGAAGTGAAGTAGATCAACGCCACTTCAATCGATCTCCGGGTTGATTTACAAACTGGACAATATTAATCTTGCTTCGCATGTCGTTTTTCTGTCATTTATTTGTCTGAACAATTTCTTTGATTGGAGTTCTTGCTATCTTTCACTCGCTGGCTCTGTCTAATTTTTAAAAGCCAAGCCTCAGACCACCCGTTCTGTCTTTTTGCCTGACAAATTCCCGCTAGCGTGGTTTTTCTTTGAACAGTCGCGCTACTGGGCGCGAGCTGCTTTCAGACAACTCGCGCTACACTCTGTTTAGCGCGAGTTGCAGACTTACAGTCACGCCGCATTGGTCAAGTTTTTTAATAAGCCTGTTTGTCAGTCTCTAATGCTCGGGTCTGGTTTTTCTGCTCTTTATATGCCTTCTGGGAGTTTGTTAGATTGATAATTGGCTGGTGGTGTCTCGTCCTTCGGTTGTTTTCCATTGTCTACCGATTTTACATCTTAGTTTTTGTGTTATCGAACCTCCGGTTGGATTGATGATTTATATATCCGGTCCTTTTGTCGATTGATTTCTATATTCTCCTGGTGGTTATATGAGTTTTTTACACTTCATACTGCAAATATCTCGCTTTTAGCTCACTTATTTTCCCTGATTTCGTGGTGACTTAGCTTACATAGTTACATGAAAATCTTGTCTTTTCTTTGCTTTGTTGGGTTGTTATTTTTTTTTCAAAACTGGCTATAGATTCTTTAGAAGCAATTACCTGATAGTGAATATCTCTTGAAAAGCTTTAAGTGCATTATCACATTATTTTTTTTTTTAAAAGAAAAGAAAAAGTTTTTTTTTTTTTTTTTTCATCAATTAGGCATGTTATGTTAGTTCTTGCTTTTTAAAAGAAGAAAAAAGAGAAAAGATTTTTCCTTTCTTGTTGATTAGCTGCATTAGAAATTTTGGACATCGTTTTGTTCGCATGAACCTCTTAACTCTTCTGTAGCTAGATTTCATCCAAACAAAACGAATACAGTTCTTGCATGTAGTGGCACTTAGGACATTTCGAGAGATTACATTCGCTAAGGCCAGAAACTGAAACTTAATTGAAGATCAACAATAAAAATGATTCAATGAACCTAACAACGCATTGGAATTTAACGCTCACATTCTAGAGGTCTAGGCTAGAGACGTGTTCCGGCGTCGTTAAGCCTGGTGGTTTATCATCGAGTGGTTGGGTGATTCCTCCACGGTGAAACGATAGGTGCCAGTACGGACTATTCTCCCACGTACCGTCGAGTATAAATTGGGAGACCCCTATAGGGTTGCAACCTTTGATCCATAGGAAGCCGAGTCTACCGCCCTACGAACCGTAATGCACTGAACACAACATTCGGGAAGTCCTTGGTGATCTTCTGATCGCTAAGGTGTATAAGCAGTTTTATGATTTGTTTGGCACACCCTTTTACCTAGATTTCCACAGTAGTCAGCTTTTGATCCTTTTTAGACTGTCTAACAGAAAAGGTGTAAGCGAGTAGCTTGTCACTTCGTGCTCGAAAAACAATCGAAGGAGACTAGAGTCAGCTTTTCGTCCTTTTCTCGACTCTTTAAAGATGAAAAGGTCAAATTAAATGTCTTAATAATTTATCTGGCCACGATCACATTACCCATTTAGATCTTGAGTGCGCTAGTTTGACTAGGACTTTGTCTTTACATGGCAAATTTCCTGGGATTCATCAACCTAAGTCCCCCACCTGATGGGGATGCTGGTCGTTTCCCTTCTCCTGGAAATGCTGGTGCCCTTTATATGGCAACACTAACTCTCCCAGGGTTAACTGTCGGGTTACCAGTCTGGCTATTTTCAAACTCTGTGGTCCCTTCTATGTCGGCTGATACTACATCAGTCCCT
>APFE030446172.1:56106-93595 GCA_000404065.3 Pinus taeda
TCGCGTCTGTTAACAGTTTTCATTATTGACTGGTAATCAGACGATGTCCATGCATGTTCGACTTCAGCTTACATGTTCACATGCTTGGACTTGTACTTGTGTTCGGTTCGAGGTGGAGCGCAAGACCCTGGATTGTGTTTGTTGTAATCCAGGTGTGATTTTGATACATGACTCTTTCATTGGATGGCTGCGACCATACCTGAGTCTATTCATCGATCCTAACTGGATGGCTGCGTCCATACTACGGATCTTGATTATTATGTACTCTGTCAATGGATTGCTGCGCCCATCCCACATATATCATGTATTTGAACTATCATACTATATCTCTCCATGCAGATTCTCGGTGGCAGTTGGATATGATCTTGTAAAGCACTTCACCTCTCTCTCTCTCGAGGCTCATGCTTTAAGGGGCATCTGTTACGCAGTAATTTGTCACCGTTGGTCACCGTCCTTGTTGCCCCCGCTGTCACACATTGGAGGACACATTTACGGACCTGTGACCACTGACACAACTTGAAAACACCTGCATTGAGGTCTCCTAAGTATGAACTTCAATATCCCTGAAGACACCCTTTGAAGATTAACCTTGGAAAATGCCCTTTTTTCATTAGCGCGGGTCCACAGTGTCTAACCCGCGCCAATGGCTCAGTTCCTACAAAGAGGGCGCGCCCACACACGCGCTGTCACAGAACAAAGCCCGCGCCACACAAAATTAGTTTATGATTTTTGGCCAACGCGCACTGAAGTGTTTTTTCCTCCATTACTCATGCAGTTCCCTGAGGAAAAATCCCATGGATACGATCGAGTGTCGTCTTTTTCATCCATGACAACCCAGTCCAAAGGATATTCTGGGACAATGCCAAATCTTCGATAGGTGTCCAGATACGATGAATACTTTCTCCTCTTCCATCTATAAATCACTGTCATCCTGCATTGAACCGGCTAGTGAACAGGCTAGTGCTAATGATAGTGTCAGAGTGTTGAAGCTTATGCTAAATTGATAGTGAGAGCTGAAAGAGAGGTTATGCTTCCGGATTGTTGAGAGAGGAAGTGACTTTGCAAGACATGTTGGACTGCTGACCCAGTTGGAGAAGATTTGTAGCATCAAGCCTTCATTGGTTGTAATTCTTCTCTTTTTTCTGTTGAATAATAAGCGACTGTTATTATGGTTCCATTCACATGTTCTTCTGGTAATATTTGAATTATATCCTGCTTGACTGATATATAATTGTATGATATTGGATTTTACGCTTGTTTTGGGTTGTTCTTCATTTGTGCAGGTGTCCATGCGTGGAGCGCAAGGATAGTGACCGGCCAAAGCTAAAGGACAGGAGCGACACTTCTCCCACAGCAAATAGCGTTGGATCCCAGGTTGGTCTTTCTGATCGACTTTTAAATTGTGCAATTAGGAACTTTCATGCAGCGTGTATGATTGTTGCTAGACCCCTGTGGGGCTAGTGGGATCGCCTCTGTCCGCAGAGGGGATTTACCTCCACAACACCAGGGATAACCATATACCAGATTTGTTGACATTTACAACATATAGGCGAACCGAAATAGTTCTCTATTGTATTAAGCAAAAAGGATCACAATGGATATAAAAGTCATTGTCTGATAGTTACACCATGTAGATAAGATAATTCTCCAAATTTGGAAATTCTCAATCTTATTTCATGCATAGTAAAAATTAAAAACATATGCATTTTATTCTTGATTTCAACCCAGCTCTATCCTAGATCCTTCCTCACACCTCAGTCTTTCATCAATTTTCTTACTTCTTCTACTTCATTCCACCTAGTAGCAGCAGCATATTTGTTGGACATCAGGACATAATTTCCAGCATTTTTAGGTTCCAACTCAAAAAGGTTTTTAGCTACACATTCTCCTAGCTCTACATTGCAATGGATTCTGCAAGCACCAAGCAAGGATCCCCAAACATATGCATTAGGCTGAAACAACATTTTTTTGATAAGGGAATGTGCCTCATCCAAATGCCCAGCCCATCCAAGAAGGTCAACCATGCATGCATAGTGCTCCATGCTGGGTATTATTAAATATTCTCCACTCATGGAATCAAAGTATTGTCGACCCTCATCAACTAGAACTGCATGGTTGCACGCAGACAAAACACCAATAAAGGTAACATGATCTGGATAGATATCTTCCTTTTGCATTTGCTTAAAAAAAAAATGGAGAGCATCCTTACCATGACCATGAAGCACATAACCAACAATCATTGCATTCCATGAGACAACATCTCTTTGAGAGGTATCCATAAAAACTTGTTTTGCAGCTTTTAAATTACCACATTTTGCATACATGTCTATAACGAAATTCCTCACAAATACATCTCAGTCAAACCCATTTATGTTTACATAACCATGGATCTCCTTACCCTGTTGTAGAGCTGTCAAGAAGGAAAATGCTAGGAAAACACTTGAATTTGTTGCAGAATTGGGTTTGATGCTTACCAATTGCATTTGAGAAAATAATTGCACAACCTCATCAATATGTCCATTCCGAGCATAGCATGCAATCATTCCATTCCATGTAATCACGTCCGATTTTACCCCGCTAATTGCATTTGGGTAACTAGTTTTAAGGCATCATCACCATGCCCATTGTGGGCATAGCCTGTAATTAGCGAATTCCATGTGATTACATCTGGTTGTATGCGTGTCGCTTGAATTTGACTAAAGAGTCTCAAAGCCTCATCAAAATAACCACTTTAGGCATATCAGGATATCATTGTGTTCCATGTAACAACATTGGGTTTCACACTTGCAACTTGCATTAAATTAAACAGTTTCTTAGCATCATCACACTGGCCATTCTGCGAACACCCATCTGTCATTGTAGTCCATGAGATAACATTTGGTTTGATCCCTTATGATTCCATTTTAAGAAGGAACTCCAAGGCCTCATCATTGTTTCCATTTTGGACAAAGACTGCAATTATTGTGTTCCATGTTGTCACATTCGACCTCCATCCAGCAAACTGCATCTCATGGAACAATCCCATGGCCTCTTCTCCATAGCCATTCTGGGCATACCCCACAATCATGGCATTCCACGAGGTCAAATCTCTTTGATACATTTCTTGGCCTGTTCTATGCATCCTTTCCCGGCACATGCCTAGGGGAGAGTGGCAAGTGTGAAATGGTTTGGATTCACACTTGCCATCAACATCTCAGAAAAGAGACTCACGGCCTCTTCCTCTAGGCCATTCCGAGCATAGCCAGAAAGCATAGCAGTCCATGAGACAATATTCCTATCAGGCATTCCATCAAACACTTTACAGGCATCTTCTATACTCCCACATTTGGCATGCAAAGTAACAAGGGCATTCCCCACCGAGACATTTAAGCCAAATCCTATCTTGATAATGAGGGCAAAGATCTATTTCCCAGACTGTAAATCTTCGATGTCTGTGCATGCCTTGGGAACACTTGAGAAGATAAGCTGGTCCATCTTAATCCCTTCTCTTTGCATTTACCCAAAGAGTTTCAACGCCTCTTCTCCAACCCCATCCTGGGCATATGCCATAATCAATATGGTCCATGAAACCATGTTTCATTCTAGAATTTCATCAAACATTCAACGTGCATTCTCCAGAACAATACATTTAGTATACATGTTCACAAGGTTGTTCAGTATAACAACTTCTATATTAATGATAGATTTTAGGTTGTGGGCATGGACCTGCTTACCCCATAAAGGGTATCTCATGCTTATGCATTCAAGCAGAATAGAAACATAGGAATCCAAATCCATTGCTCATTGATATTTGCAATTAACATTCTCAAATCCTCTAGCTTCCCGTTCGGGTACATGTCTAAGGATTTCTTTCAAATGAACTCCCATTAACAAATTGCTCAAACTTATGTGGTTACCTGTAAACCCAAGTGAATTTGTACGACATGGGATTCGGATGCTAACATTTCTGAAAAATGCATCTATTTGCTTTGTGTTCTACGAATCCGAGAGGACTGTTAAGCTCATTACCAATATCAAATCGCAGTGCAAGGAAATCCATTTCAATTGTTTTATAGTCTAAGAGGATAATACACACAAACTTGTTGTTAGACCTTTTTGTCTACAATTTATCATTCATTGACCCACCATTTTGTTACTTTCCTTTTCCATTTTGTAAAGAAAGGGGAGATAAACATTTATTTAGATATTTACTTGCTCAAGCTATAGCAGCTTCCGGATTTTTCGTGTACATGAGTGGGGAGCTTTTGGTATGATGTAAACAATAAATTTTAGAGTGGTGGTAGTTTAAATATAAATTTTATAAATATATGATTGTCTCACACTATATATTTATATTTATTTATTAGTGGTAATTTAAATATAAAATATATGTATATAAAAGTTTGTTAGATAAGGTTGCCTTTTTTTTCTTTTTTTTTCTTTTCAATGAACTAGATCAAATTTAAAAAAAAAATAGAAAGAGAATTTAAATTAATTAGATTAACTAAGAAAAAAAAATTAAATAGAAAATAGAAAGAGAAATTAAATTAAATTGGATGCAATGGTAAAATACATTACTAAGTTTAGGTTTACATTTTAAATTAAAAATAATAATATAATAATAATAATAAAAGAATAATAAATAAAAATAAAAAAAAAAAAAAAAAAAAAAAAAAAAAAAAAAAAAATCTTTTTACAACTTGACAAGTGGATGTGGAGAATATACATGTATGAAGATCGATTGGTTCCTTAGCTGTAAAATTGTTGAGATTGGTGGATGAAAGTATGGTCCATTGGTTGAGGATCTTGCATGAATGAGGTATGGAAACAACAAAAGTCATGAGGGCTATGATCTTAGGATGAACACTGATTGGGAAGAATATCAATACCAACTAGAAAGTGTTGTGTTGCTATAGGGAGTTCTCCCGTATACTGGAAAGAGAACGTCTGAGCTTAAGACATTGAGATTAAACAGAAATGAGGTGTTGGTAGGTAGGTAAAATGCACACAACACTTAAACAGAGCACCAACAATGTTTTTAACCAGTGATCTAGCCTATGATAACATGTTCTAAAGTTTAAATTTGTGGTAACTTGGCATAACTTGAATTGATCTATTGCTTAGGGTTCTCTATTGACTATCTAGAGTATAGAAGAAAATGTTAGGAATAGTGCTAATAAGTCTTAGATATCATGCAGATTTTGAACAAATCAAAATGGTGAGGATGCGAAGAAACCAAGGGCCCAGAGAGTCTTCACAAGGACCTCCTTCAAATAACCCATTACCTTCACCAAAATTGACTCTCATCCTGCATTCCCTGGAAGCAATTAATGAAACCTTAAGGGGGTGCAAAACAAGTGAAATGAAAGGGGAACACCCTCCATCAGGGTTAGGGAACCCCAAGGGATCTAGAGAATATGATAGAAGACCTCCAGTTGAGGACATTACTAGGGAGCTCTAGAAGGTTAAGCTCCCATAGTTTGCAAGAGATCGTGCCAGCGAGCATGCAGAAGCCTGGTTAGAAGGGATGGGAAAGTGTTTTGCACTAAGGGATTACAATTCCAATTCCAAAGCCAAAATAGAAATATTCCAACTCAGAGACAGTGCTCTGAATTGGTGGGGTAACTTGGAGCATCAGCTGCACCTCACTCTGACACTGTTACTTGGGAATTATTTGAGGAGAGGTTTAGGAAGAAGTACCTGCTAGTGTATTGTGAAGAACAGCAGGTAGGAGCCTTCCATGCCCTGATACAGGGAGGTCATACTATAGAAGAATATGAAATTTGATTTATGGAATTGGTCAAGTATGTCTCCTACATGGATACTAACCAGTGCCAAGTGGATCGTTTTATGTATGGATTGAGACCTAAGATTAGGGCAATGGTGCAGATATGGAAACCGTCCTCAGTTGTAGAAGCTATAGAATAGGCTCGTTATGTCGAAGAACACTTAGACTTAAAGAGTGAAGGCAGGGCCATCTTTCCACATCAAACAGGGATTATGGGGAAGGCCCCTCATACCTTACAAAGGGGAGGAAGTTTGAGGCCACCACCATATGGAAATAGGGTTATGCCTAGAACACCGACAGTAGGAATTTCAATGGTTTCTAGTGCATCTTCACCCATAGGTTCAAGGGTGCGTACAAATCAAAGTCATACGCGAGGAGCAGAAAGTGGGGGCAGGGGTTCCAAGGGAAGAAACTCTTTCCAAAGAACTCCACAACATTCGGTTCAAGGTCCACCATGCATCACTTGTTGGGGATGCAGAGGACCTCATTACCAGCGGGATTGCCCTGAGTTTCAAACTGGTAATAGCAGAAGAGAGGCAAAAGAACCAATGGGGAGGGCAGGTAGCCACCACCGAATCTATGCAGCAGTTGACAATCAGCAAGTTGAACACCAGCCTTTCATGGTAGAAACCTCAAGTATGATAAATAAAGTAAAAGTTAAAATTTTGTTTGAATCTAGTGCTACAGATAGTTTCATTTCACCAGTTGCATTAGAAAAATGTGGGTTGGTAGCCTATGAGCATGATGACTTTAAATAAGTTAAGATGGCTTCTGGAATAAAATAAGTAGTAGGGCCTAGTGTTGGCCAACGTCAGGTAAACCTTGGGGTGTATATGACTAAGTTGAAGGCATACGTCATAGCATTGGGGACATATGATATAATTATTAGAATGGACTGGCTAGAAGCTCATTGAGCTTTAGTAGATTGTTTCAAGAAGAAGGTGATATGTTTAGATGATGAAGCTAGGCCAATTGAGATTTTTGGAATCAAGAGGGGAGTTCCCTATGATTCATATCCATGATGAAGGTAAAATGTTGTCTTAGACAAGGTTGTAAACTATATTTGGTCAAGGTTGTAAGTGACCAGAAAGGACCTTCCCTAGGTCAACATTCGGATTTGACAGAATTAAAGGATGTTTTTCCAAAGGAATTGCCTGGATTACCTCCTGTAAGAGAGATTGATTTCACCATTGATCTGAAACCAGGTGCATAACTAATATCCAAGACACCCTATAGGATGACAACTCTAGAGCTTTGTGAGTTGCAGATGTAGTTAAAGGAGCTCTTAGACTTGGGATTGATCAGACCTAGTGTTATCTCAAAATCAGGCCCTGGAAGGCTGCAGACCAGGAAGACTTCAAGTAACTATTTCAAACCAATCTTTTAGCTAAGGCTTAGCCTCCTTAGCCTGAGAGGGCTCTCTCAAGGGATTAAAGGTTTTTGATTATGATCAAGATGGCTAACTCTTTGTGAAACAAATAGAAATGAAAACGGTGGAAACAAAATTAACAAGTATCCATTGGGCTTATGGAGTCATATGTGATCTAGTATTAACAGTAGGACTAGCTTTGCATAAAAGTCAGGGCATTCAGATTTTAATATAGGTAGAGCACACCAAATACAAAGAAGATAGTCAACGAGTATATGAAGGAAATTAGAACACTGCAAGTGATTTCTAAGTAATCAAATACTCATAACACTGTAGATAATCATGAAAATACAACAAAAGGAACTCATACATTGAAGTCTATATGATTCTTGAGAAGCATAAGCCAGTACTGTATTACTAGAAAAAACAGAGTCTTTACATAGGCCAAATATCAGAGCTTTTTCACATAAATTTCCAACCATTATTACATTTCTCTTTCTCCTATATATAGAGCTATTCTACTTAACTGAGATTCCTCCTCAAGCATGAGGGGAACTTGAATTCTAATTCTAATGAAACCTATTCAACTTTTAACTACCTATTAAATGTAATAAACTGCAACTAGACTTTCAAGAAATCTAAATCAAATAGGAGTCCAACTCCATATTATGCTAATAATAGCCTTAATTACAATCATCCTCATTCTTTGACATGTGGTCCCTTTTTAGTTTGGCTGTGATGGATGTTTAAAACTCGATATTGGTCTTCAATGTCTTCTCCATTTCCCCTGAAACATAGGAAAATACCCCTGTTTATCGGCCTTTGGTTTGCCTCAAAAATGTTCGAATCCAAAGAACCATGCCCTTCATCTTTGATTATCCAATATATATATCAGATTGCCACGTCCTTGATGTGATGTCAACCTCTTTTATGTGTGAAGGAAAAAGCTTTTCCAAGCTGTCTGACATATCTTGCACTGTAGTAAATGTGCTCACTTTATGACAAAAGTTTAGAGTTGGATTCGAATACATGTTTCCTCCACCTGTCTTGGTCTTGTTGAAAGTTGATAGCTTTAGATGATCCCTTGAAGATACTCCCTTTTCAAAATTTTTGCTTGTATTTCAAAATCTGTTGACTGAGATTAGATTGTGTAGCTTCAACAGTTTTGTATCGCGCTACGAAACTGCTGAGCGTTAGTCATCATCTTCAGCAGTTTCGTAGCGCGCTACGAAATTGCTTTATTATTCCAAAAAACACAGTTTTCTCAGTCTAACTCAACCAAAATTTTGTTGTTTTGAGCCTTTTGCTACTTAAACATTCTTTCAATTGCTCCAAGGCCTTTCAAAACTGAATGACAATGTATGATTCTTCAAGAAAGATTATACCAAGCAAAACATCAAAATTTGAAACTTAGCCTTACTTGAGATTTCTTTAAGGAGATTCTTTCAGCTGGCTTAACTGTATCTTTAAGTCTTCAATTTGTTTCTTCATGACCTTGATCCCAGATATGAGGTTTGTATTGACCTTTCTAATAAATTGAGCTTCCTTTATTGCAGGAACAGTCCAGCTACGGAATTGAACACTAAAATCAACTACCTCGGGAATTTGAAATGTTTGGTCCTCCCACCGAGCTTGCATTTGGTTAAAATAAGCCTCCTTAATTGCAAATTTCTTGGCAGCTTTCTTTAGTCTAGCAATTTCAAAGTTGGCCAATTCCAATTTCTTTTTCAAGTCTTCCACACTATCTTCTTCTTGAATGGCAACTGTTTTGCCTTTATCCTTTCTTTCATGAGGATGTGTCACCTCCCCTGTTTCATCTGCACTTGGCGGTACCTCTTGTATTTGTTTAAACTTCCTCGTTATGGGTCTCCTGGGCTTGAATACAAATTGATCAACCTGATCATCAAACTTTAGTTTCTTTGAGGCTTTGACTCTCTTAGCCTTGTCTTTTCCTGACTCTATCAAATCTGCTTGCACTAGTGGAGACTCTTCAATGTCAATGGCTTGCAATAAGTCATTTAAGTCTCCCTTTGAAATAGGGCTTTCTTCAATAATCACTGACTTACCCTTTTCCTTAGCTACCTGGCTCCTAATCCTTCTTCTTTGAACTCCTTCACCTGTGCTTGATTCATGTGCACTTTCTTTAACCTGATTTTTCTCTATAAGAGACTACTGGGGTGTATCTTGAATAATCAGTGGCTTGGTGGACTCTCTTGTTTCCTTGCCTTCAACTTTGAAAACCTCTTAGATCTTGTTTCCATTTGATGACCAGTTGTTGTTGGAAGATCTTTTGCAGCTTGAGGGCTGAGACGGTCTCGTTCTTTAAACCAGACATGAATAGGAATGTATGCCAATCCCTACCTACTCTCTGGAGTTCATGGAGAACTATCAATTTAACCAAGCCATGGTGGAACGATGAAGTCTCACAGGCTTCTTTCTTTAGTTGTACCTTATCACACATTTTACTTAAGCTACAAAATAAGTAAAAAGGTAGATCAATAGATGCCTTTCTTGTGAAATGCAACAAAAGTTTAAAATGGTATGAATATACTTTATTGTATCTCCCTTCACAGGTAAGGTACTTCTGTATACAAGTAAGCAGATTGGCATATGACTCTTTGACATAACTTCTAGGAATAGACTTGTTTAAGTCTGAGTTAATGAATTCCTGCTTTAGAAACTCTTTGCATGGGTTCATATCAAATTTGAAATTCTTAAACCAACTTTCTTGCCCCCTTGGAATCTCCGTAACTGTGGATATCATGTCTGGTGAGACGTGCAATTCCAGCATACCAACCTTTGAGTTTAGTCCTGTTAAATTCAGGGCAAATTCCTTGGTAACTTGTGCATGACCTCCCTGGAGTTTCTTGCAAAAATTCGAACACCTGGCTTGTTTGAATGCATGGTCGACTTCTCTATTCTTCAAGGTTATGTCTAAACCTTCAGGCTCGTTTCTCAAACATTTGCCTGATCTGTGATCTTTTCTTTCTGTCGATCCCTCCATGAAGGTTCAGTGTAATGGAGGTTGGAAATGCTAGCGCTACTCAAACTCCAATCTCTGCCTCGCTTGAATGACTGTCTCGCTTGATAGCTGCCTCGCTTGATAACAATGTTTTCAAATTGAAATCTTGCATACTTGTTTCTCATGCAACGAATATAATCATCATTAAGACTGTGCATACCTGGCCTTTCTTGGAACTTGAAATTCGTGTGTATCAATGTACCTAGCGGATGCAATGATGGAGATAAGCGGTTGGATATGATATGTGGAGTGCATAAACTGACAATGAATGACGCAACTATAACTTAACTTGACAGATTTGACAGTTAGGAAAGATTCGCTGCGGAATGCACGAATCCCCGATTTCGTAGCGCAGTCAGTATAAATTTTGAATTATGCGCTACGAAATCACCTAAAACATATCATGCTGCGAATCACCTAAAAACTGTTGCGCTGTGAAAACACTTCAAAATGGTTACATGCGCTACGAAATCACCTAAAGGGCTTTGTGGCACATAGTAACTTTTAAACAAAACTGACACATGGTTATGAGACCGGTGATGAATGAGAATGTCCAGTGATGAATAAGAATGCATATTTGACTCAAGACTCCTAAGACTCAGACTCTAAGGCAAACAAACATCAAACTTAGACTAGCATCGACTTTTACCATAAAATAATGTGAGACATTTTGGTATTAGAATTCTTAAGTGATAACACCTAGTATTTCACCTTGGGGTGCACCAGTAATTTTTGTCAAGAAGAAGGATGGTTCTTTTCAACCATGCATAGATTATAAAGACTTAAACAGAGCCACGATAAAGAATAGGTACCCAATACCTCAAAAAGATGACTTATTTGATCAAATGAAGGGAGCAACGGTCTTCTCAAAAATCGATCTATGATTTTGGTACCACCAATTGAGGATAAAGGAGGACATCTCAAAAACTGCATTTCGAACTTAGTTTGGGCATGAGTTCGTATTTGTTCTGTTTGGTTTAACCAATGCACTAGCAGTATTCATGAGCATCATGAATGGGGTGTTCAAGAAGTATTTGGACCAATTTGTGCAAGTCTTCCTTGATGACATTCTTATATATTGCAAGAATGAAAAGGACCTAAGGGTGGTATTGACTTGTTTAAGGGAAAATCAATTGTATGGGAAATTGTCAAAATGTTCCTTCTTTTAGAAGAAATTCCATTACCTTGGGCACATCATTTCAGGAGAAGGGATTTCAGTTGACCTGGAAAAGGTGAAGGCCATAATGGATT
Source organism: Pinus taeda (assembly GCA_000404065.3). Taxonomy (NCBI): domain Eukaryota; kingdom Viridiplantae; phylum Streptophyta; class Pinopsida; order Pinales; family Pinaceae; genus Pinus; species Pinus taeda. The sequence goes on from APFE030446172.1 coordinate 67,516, forward strand.
GGCCAGTACCAAAAGATACCCATGAGGTATGTAGTTTTATGGGGCTAGCTGGGTATTATCACAGATTTGTGGAAGGGTTTCCAAGGATTGCAAAACCCATCACCACATTACAGCGAAAGGGGGTTAGGTATGAATGAACAAATGAATGTGACACTACATTCACAAAGATGAAGAGGTTACTAACTAGTGCACTGATCCTTCAAGTACCGGACATGAGAAAAGACTTCACTATCTGCACCGATGCTTCGGTGCAAGGATTGGGTGCAGTATTGATGCAAGAAGGTAGAGTAATAGCTTACACTTATAGAAAATTGAAGAAGCATGAAGAGTTATATGCTACCCACGACTTAGAATTGGCAGCAGTGATGTTAGCCTTGAAGCTATGGAGACACTACCTCATTGGGAGAAGATTTGAGTTAAGAATGGATCATCAAAGCCTGAAGCATCTCTTCACTCAAAGGTATTTGAACGCCAGACAAAGGCGATGGAGTGAATTCATGAGTGATTATGATTTTGAAATCTCATACATCAAGGGCAAGGAGAATGTAGTGGTGGATGCACTAAGCAAGAGGCCACAAACCTTCTCCCTAGTAGCGTTAAAGGTAAATTTAAGGGAGCGGATATTGGAGAAACTCTTTGAAGATAGTTGGTATCTAAAAGTCATCTCAGCCATCCAAAATGGGAAACAAATAGAACCAAAGTTTGAGGGATATGTCCTTGAACCAGATGGGCTATTAAGATTCCAAGGGAGAATGTACGTACCTAAGGAAGGGGGTATAAGAGAAAACATCCTTGGAGAGTCTCATAGAGCACTCTATTGTACACATCCTGGGGTAAAGAAGATGTACGCGGACACAAAGAAGCTCTTCTTTTGGGCAGGCATGAAGCATGACATAGTCCAGTTTTTTGTCAAATGTCTTGAATGTCAGCGAGTGAAGGTTGATCATCACCATCCAACAGGACTCCTACAAACTCATGACATCCCTACATCTAAATGGGAAGTAATTTCCATGGATTTCGTGGTGGGTTTGCCACTCACTTCATAGAGGCACAATGCTATATTGGTTATCGTTGATAAATTAACCAAAAGTGCCCATTTCATCCCAGTAAGAGACACTTACGATGTTACGGATGTGGCGCAAGTGTTTGTCAATGAAGTTATTCAACTACATGGATTTCCCACAATGATCATTGCTAATAGAGACTCCTGATTTACATCTAGGTTCTAGACAAGTTTGTAGTCAACACTAGGGACTCAGTTGAACCTGAGCACTACATATCATACATAAATAGATAGGCAGACTGAAAGAGTAAATCAGGTTTTGGAGGACATGCTTAAGATGTACGTCATGGATAATCAGACACAGTGGGAAAGGTACTTACCATTGGTAGAGTTTTCCTATAATAATAGTTATCACAGTTCAATCGAGATGCCTCCTTATCAAACTCTATATGGAAGGCCTTGCAGGACACCATTGAGTTGGGAAAAGTTGGAGGACCGAGTGATAGTTGGCCCAGAATTAGTTCAAGAAATGGAGGAACAGGTAAAGTAGGTTCGGCAAAGGTTAAAGGAAGCACAGGATGGATAGAAGAGTTATGTTGATTCACATAGGATTGATCACAATTATGAAGTAGGGGACCAAGTTTTTATTCGTATCCGGCCCAACAAAAGCACCATCCAGTTTGGGAAGGGGATGAAATTATCACCTTGGTTTGTAGGACCTTTTAGGATCAAAGAGAAGATTGGACCAGTTGCTTATCATCTTGTAATACCGCCCAATTTGCATAAAATTCATGATGTTTTTCATGTATTTATTTTATGACATTATGTTTCTGATGAATCTCACAAACTGGATTGGTGGGACTTGCTGGTCTCGAACATGGGAACCGTAATGGAAGAACCATTACACATATTGTACCATAGGGTTCGATAGCTCAGATGTCACACAGTGGGCCAAGTTAAAATCTAGTGGGATAAGTATAGCCTAGGATCTACTACCTGGGAAGATGCAGAGACTATGCGTCATGACTACCCCTCACTTTTTGAGCATCTGCGATGCCCATTTTGACTACACAGCTACCTATGTTAAGGTTCTATTTTGTAGTTCCATGTTATTTATTTATGAACATTATGTAATATTGATGCATTTGGTTTGGCACATAAAAATACTTATATGAACCAATTTATAGATTTGATATTGATGATAGAAATGGTTGATGTATGGCCTACATGTATGACTCACTTAGTGATGGATTATCTAGTGCGTAACTTTTCATAATTATTTTGGTTCATATATAGCTCAAGTGGATATGATTTATTTAAATGAATGACTTAGTGAATTTATGCTTTACTTCTAGTGAGAATTCCCAGATTGACACATGGATACTAGACTTAATAATGTGATGATTATATGTCTAGTTGTTATATAAATGCATGAATGAGAGCTAAACCATAGGGGGAAAAGAAGTATATGATAGCTCAGATCTAGTCTTCCATCGAGGGAAGGAAGAGACATCTCATGAGGAAGGTATAATGTACATTATTCCACTACATTTGGTATCTACTTGATATGCATTCTTATGACACAAGTAAAATGCAAATGACAGGTGGCAAGATGGCCTGACTGGATTATTCGATGACAAGTCCAACCAGCTCTATAGTGTGGTCCTTATTAGGGTGTTGACCCTAGTTTTGAAGGAGGGGTGGAGGCATTTCCTACCGTGTATCCTCCAAACCTAGAATCGTGGGAGGGAAGTGCTGGACATTCTCCCCTAGACGTGTGATGATGATTTCTAATTGCCTGCTAGGGAAGTTAAGTCGACATAGTCAATGCTTCCACCATGTTGGTTTTATCAGTGGTTAGTATGGCTGTTGCCACTAATAAAGTAGCAAAGGATGGATAGGGTGGGAATGGAAGTAGGTCAAGATGGATAGGGGGATATAGATCAGTTGGAGACTCTTGATGGGAAGTAATGTCATTATCTGACTTATCAAGTTCTATTGCTATAACTCTGATTTGCTATGCTTTTGAACTCCATGTATCTTTTCATTCTAACTTCGGGATGAAGTTATCTGAAGGAGGGGTGTATGTAATGCCCCACTTAAATCTTATCCTGCAAATTTTATTAATGTTTACATTATCTGAAAATATTGAGAAATATTGGTCTAATATAAAATTTATGATTTCTATTATTCAAATTCCCAACTTACCTTCTATTGAATCTTAGGTAGGATATGGTCTCCTTCCATTATTTCAAATAATATATATATTCATCTCACATTCCTCAATGTACCCTCACATTTACTAGGGAGAAGACATGGTCCTCTCCATTTAATTACATCTCACATTCCCCAATGTCTCTCACATTTACGTGGGAGAAGACATGGTGCTCTCCAACTAATTATCAATATATATATTCATCTCACATTCCCCAATGTACCCTCACATTTACTAGGGAGAAGACGTGGTCCTCTCCATTTAATTACATCTCAAATTCCCCAATGTACCGTCACATTTACTTGGGAGAAGACATGGTCCTCTCCAACTAATTATCAATATATATATTCGTCTCAAATCCCCCAATGTACCCTCACATTTACTTGGGAGAAGACATAGTCCTCTCCATTTAATTATCAACATATATATATTCATCTCACATTCCCAAATGTACTTTCAAATTCACTTGGGAAAAGACATGGTCCTCTCCCATTAATTTCCCAATTTTATATTCATGTCACATTTCCAAATGTACTCCTAGCTTTACTTGGGAGAAGAGAAGTCAACTGTAAGGATGGATGAGAAGTTAATGACATTAATGAGAGGCAGTCGAGATGGAGAAGAGAGGGTGGGTATAAAAAGGGAAGGGGGAAGGGAGAAAAGGGAATGTTGGGTCTTGCTTATGATTTTGGGGTTGGTTGTGATTTTAGGATTTGCTGTGATTTTTGGAGACCTTAGGAATGTGTGGAGGTTTCTTGGGTTGTTGAGAAGAGGGAAATATTGTTCATCTTGGTCTGGATCATTCATCTTGGACACACACACACACCCACTACATCTGGTTGGACTTGGGCTTAGAGGGCTAGGGAACCTATGGAGGTTTCCTGGGCTAGGGATTATTTCCTAGTTGGCTGGGAGGTAAATCCAGTTGGGTCCATCAAGAGGAGCATTCAACAGGAGCAACAGGTCAAAGGCATCTCCACCAGCCACTAGCACAGGTATTCCTCTATAGATTACTCATGTAAATTTTATTAAAATGAAATGTTCACCATAAGTTATAAGGATTAGAATGTAAATGGTAAAATTTTATTTATTTAAAAGTCTTGTAAGTAAGTAAACTATTGCCTCTTATTTCATTTAAATTCATTAGAAATAGATCTATTAGTAGACCCTAGGATAGGGCTCTTACAATTGTTGGATCGATACCAGACATTTCCTCGTATGACCAGGCAAAGACGTCTTAGAACTATTTAAAAATTTGAGTGTAAATCATGATCTCATTTGGAGAACAAGAAACCCCGATATGAATGTTCTTGACAATTCTAGATTTGATGGAAACGTCAAGAGGCATAGTAGTAGTGATGTTTCCCATATTATCCCCCAACATGACTTCATGCCCCCAGTCAGGTGTCTGAAGTGGAAGTGTGGGATAATGAGAAACATACACTTCAAGATAGGAAGGCATCTCATCAAGGCTAGGAAGAAATGAAGAACGATGATGTAGACTGTTCCATGGAGTTTCATCTAGAGACATGACCTAAACGATACTCTCGTCGATGGGGAATTTCTCATTCAAAGGATCTGTAGAATCCCAAGAACCAAGCCAAGGAGATGGCACGTAAGTGTCCAGGTTCATACTAAAAGCAATATGACTTTCTGAAGTGGCCATCGAAGCCAGGACAATTTTTTGATCATTTTTCTCCAATGGACTTAAAGGCATAACATCACCAAATGAATCAATTTAATCTGTGATAGGGATAATCCAAGGATCCGTAGAGACCGAGATCATATTGACTGAATGAACATTTGGAGGTGGGAGAGTAAAATTAACCATTAAAGTAGAGCCTTTGAAAAGACCTGCCCCCATGATCTCGTAAGGAATCTTAGTATTTCCCATGTAAGGAATGTTCTCGTTCGATGAACCACAAGAAAAGAAGGACAATTGATCAACAGTGATAATTTTTCCTCCACGAGGAAAACAAATCACGTAGAACAAAGAAGACACCACAAAAAACATAGCGTGGGTCCATCTTTGCTAAAGAAGAAGGTTGTAGTTAAGATTCACTTCTACAACTTCTACTTATAATTCAACAATCTTTCCTTCTAATGTAATTGGCAAGTTTGAGAGAATACCGTATGGATGTGAACCTCGGCCGTCAAAGGCTCCCAAGGTGTTCGAGGACTATTAAGAGTAGGAGAGCCAATGGATTTCCAACATGAAACAGACATGATACAGGTAGATTCACCTTCATCAATAACTATATGATGGATCGTCTTTCCTTCGATAATAAACTGTATCAAAAATGCAATCTGATGAGGAAGACGAGGAACATGGTTTTCTAGATCGAAATTAATCAGAATCGAATAAGAAGGATCAATAGCACCTATAACAGATAACAATGACTTCTGCTACGTTAGACAGGACAAGAGAACCTCCAAGATAAACATCGTCGAAGGTGCCTGAGCTAAATCCTCAACAATATTGTAATGTTGCGCAGCTCTAGAATTTGGATTGAAAGAAGATTTTCGGAAAACACCATTGGGAGGTGGTTGGATGATAGACTCACTATTAGGGAGCTCAATATGGAGCAGACTAGAACTGGACAGAGTAGAAGTAGAAGGAATATCGGTAGCTTATTTCTCCACCATATGCTTAGGCATGGATTGATAGTCCTTAGTTCGAGTAGTTATCAAGATAGGTGATGAGCCTTACATCATGAACACTTGGGAACCTGAGGAAGTAGAGGACTGAGGTTGGTCTACCAACTGTGTCTTTTGAGATGGAAAGGGTTATTTTAAGACATATGGAGTCCCTTTCAACAAGTGATTAACTTTAGAACGTTGGGGACAATCCTTGGTGTAATGATCCTCCTCAAAGATGAGGCAAGGATATTTTGGCTTTGTTCTAGAAGCATCATTAGCAAATGATTTAGGAGGGTCCTATTTTGGGGCATCAACTTTGGGCTTACCTTTTCCCTTGTTTTTACCTTTATAGGCCTTATTTGTTATGGCAGACTGAACAACATGTACCTTAGATATTTTACCAGGATTGGATGAATATTCTGAGGGATTATTGAAACCAGTGCTCAAGACATATTTCTTCTTCGAAGAAGCCTTCGCGGAAGTCTGAGACATGAAACCAATCACACTATCAACAGGTGATGTATCAGGAGAATTTGATGTTGTTAGATCCGATGATGGTCTCGAAGCATCAGTTAACATCTCGTACAATGTGCCAGATTGTGAATAGACCAAGTCTAAATACTAGACATGGGCAATATCTTTCTCTTCAATAACACATCCACCCATAGCTATGTCCTTAGAAATTTTGCTGACGAATGATTTTGTGAACCATTCTGTCAACAACTCATCAACAATCTCAAATTTGATGAGGTGGTGTTGACATCCACATTCGTGGATATGATCAGAAATGTGGGTCATGATGTCTTGCTTAAGGGACGTAAGAAAATGAGTGCCAGTTTCATATCACTCTGGCAATTGGAAATGAGTAAGGAAAGCCATAGCCAGAGAGTTAAAGTCATTGTAGGTACCTCGAGGCAACTCGATATACCATTTAGTGGTAGCACCTGTGGGAGTTCGTTGAAAGATTTAAAGATGGATAGAATCATCAACATACGAATTGGAGGAGTACCATAGGTGATATGTCATCACATGGGCTTGTGGGTCCTCCTTAGCTTTTCCCTTGAATTTGGGGCAATTGCTTAGAATTTTTGTTGGAATTGGAGGCAAGTAAGGAGAATGAAGAATGGGATCATTTGTGAGCCTCGAGATATTGGGAAGCTCCAACGTAGCTATGAAAAGAAATTGCATGTTAAATGACATATAGGGCTTTTGAGGAGACCCAAAATGCAGAGTCCATCCTTGCAGGTAAGGATTTTTCCCCCAAAGTGGAGGATTTTTTCAATACGGGACTTGATTTTGTCCCCACTAAGGGTCACCTTGGCCATAAGGTGGATTAGGTCTAGGGTAGGCATGATATTTTCCTACCATAGGCCGCTAATAAGAATTGTACATGACATACGGGCTATAAGGCTGTTGAACTTGTTGACCTTGGACATAAGGAGATTGACCCTGCTACTGTAGGGGTGAAATTTAAGCTTGCAAAGGCTGACCTTGCTGATACGCATATAAAGATTGTTGCTGCAAAGGTTGACCTTGTTGCTACAAAGGCTGACTTTGCTACTGTAAAGGTTGACCTTGTTGATGCAAAGGTTGGCCTTGTGAAGAAAAAGGTTGAGAAGGCTGTTGAACAAAATAAGTTTGTGGTTGCAAAGGCTGATGTGACTGCAACAAAGGTTGCCCCTGCTGTTGTAACAGTTTCCCTTGCTACTGCAATGCTTTCCCTTGTTGCTGCAAAGATTACACTTGTTGCTGCGAAGGTTTCCCTTGATACTGCAAAGGTTGTCCTTGTTGTTGCAAGGGTATCTGAATAGTTCCTTGGGTTGTATCCTTAGGGTATTGATATTTCTTGAATTGAATCTGGCCATATCCACCAGGAATAATGAATTGACCAGGTTGGACATATGCTCCAACGTGAGGAATGTAAGACAGATTAACCAAGGCTTGCGAACTGTATAGGACATAAGCCTGTTGGAGTGGAAACTGAGCCATATAAGGCTACTCATATTGGATGTTTCCTCACTCAGATGGACTGATAAGGTTAGGAATACTACCATAATAAGGTTGATTAACTCCAACCATGTGATTTTGTAATCCACTCACATTGGTTTCGCATGACACAAGAGGGATATTTAGATCTTTCCCCCTAGGTGGTGGTACATTCTATTGACTTGATGGAGGGGTAGAAGAACTTACCAAAACCTGACCTAAAACAATCGGTTGTACCAGAAGGGTCAGTTGAAATGAAGAGACAAACTGTGATGGAATGGTAGGTTGAACAGGAACTGAGGTGACTGTAGTTTGTACAGATGTTCGATAGGTCATGTTTGAAATGAACATACCTGATGTAGGCATAGCATTGGAAGACCAAATGGAGTTTTGATACAATGACAAGGCACTAGGAGTACCTGAAACTAATTGAGCTAGGGTAGTATAACCATGTGGCAACATGGGTCCACTAGTTTTAGGAAAGGTGAGAGACGGGACTCTTCCTGTATAAGGAAAGCCTTCTGGAGGAAATTTATACCCTTGTTCATCACCAATGTGAGGAGTATGGGTCACAAAAACTTCCGAATGACCTGGAGAAGAATTTGGGATTTCACCTTCTGACTCCATATATGGAAAAAATTGGTGATGACGAACTCAATATGTATGAGGAGATAATTCCAAAGGAATACCAAGATGATCGTAAGGACTGTAAGGATTCAGAGAAGATATCACAACAAAATCGAACAACGGATTCTACAAATAGACAACAAGCCTCTACGGACTCTGAGGGGTCTGAATAGGATTATCAAAGGTATCCAGATCAGATACTTGAGGTGACTGGGAATCTAATAGAGGTGGACAAGAAGACAAAGGTTGGATGCTTGGAATAATTCCAAGTTCAAAACCTTGATCCTCAAGTGACTAAGGAAGTTCTGGATGAACTGCTTGGGAGGACCCCTCAGTATCAGATAATGAAGGGGAACTATGAGATGAACTCAATGGTTCAATGATGATGACTTCCTCTCAAAAGAAAAAAAGGAAAGGAGATTCGTTTAGGGATTTTAACAATCTTGAAATTAATATATTGGTCCAAGAAGCAACTACTTGGGTTTGACATGTTTATCATGGGCAATTATTTTTAGAAACAAAAATTTTTCCCTTTCATCTTTTAAGAGTCAAGAAAAGGATGAAAAGGTGACTCTAGTCACTTTCTATAGTTTAGCGAGCATGAAAAGACAAGTTGCTCGATGATATTTTCGAATTTAAAGAGTTAGAAAATATCGAAATGACTGCTTAGGTGAATCTAGGTAAAAGAAGTACCAAGTAACTGTGAACCGCAATATACACCTCAGCAAATAAATTTACCAAGGACTTGACGTACGTACAAGAAATCTCCCCAAATGTTGTGTTCAGCGTATCATGTTTACAAGGCGGCAGACTCGACTTCCTATGGATAAAGGTTTACAACCTATGGGGGTATCCCTTTATATACATGACGGTACGGGGAGCACAAGTTAGTGCTATCTAATGTCGAAGCTAACGACAACTGCTAAGTTTTAAAGATGTTGGAACATGTCTATAACCTAGACCACTAGATATGAATGTTAATTTTTCGAATGCTCCTTAGATTAATTGATAGATTTTAAAGTTGATCTTAGAATTATGTTTCAATATCAAGGCCTTAATGATGTTACCTTTTCCTAAAATGCAAACTAGATGATGAAATGAAATCCTTCAATTCGATGAAATTTATTTATGTAGGGAAGAAGATCACTAAAATCATGCATCAAACCAAATGCAAAAGTGAATCCATGACAATATTCAAATGCTAAATGCAAAATATGAAATATAATCTTTCATATGAAAAGTTAATGCAATGCCAAAACAAACCTTAAAGAAAATCGTCCTTAAGATATAATGATGATTTTTCTCTTTTCAAAATGCAACCATCATAATCTAGTGCAAAAGTAAAAGGGAATGCAAGCAAGTCAACAAATATGAAAATCTATTCACATTAATTATTTGAATGCAATCCAAAATGCTTCGAAAACTATGAAAATATAAACACTTTCACTTTCACTTTCCGAAACACAAAATTGAAAGCAAACACTTCCTTTTGATTCAAATGAGACAATAAATTTGTAATCTATTGTTTGTCACATGGAGCTTCAGTGACTTTCACAGTATCTACTAATGAAAACAACTCAAGGCATAAGAGCCAAAAGTGATCTACAAAGGATGTCTAAACACATAAATACTCTTTAACACAGGTAATTGATCTCTAGCCTCTGATGAGAAGACCAACGAATGGACGAAGGTTGACCTAGAAGACCTAGAAACCCTGAAAGGCTAATCAAACTTCAAGCACACTCAAACCAAGTTCAAAGGTGATTGAAATCAGACAATAAGAGAGTCAATCAAAATCATGCTTGTAAATCACTGGGAGAAGGCAAAAAAAACTCAAAATAAGAAGACAAACCCTTAATTTCTAATCTTCTGCAATCATCGCACCTGTCAGGAGGAAAGTAGAGATCGTTTCTACTGTAATCAACAAACCCACGATATCATCATGAATGTTAGGGTCAAAAATATGATGGTCGAGAAAAACAAAAAAGAAACTCAAAATCTCCAAGAACAACTCAAATTAACAACCTTCAGGCATTTACCAAAAAGTGACACTGACTACATACAAGCAATGAAGTCTAAAAATGAATGGTTGATCAAACTCGTTAAAAGACAAGGTGTAGAAAGGGAAGGAAAGGGTCATAGGGTCCCCAATGGAGTCACCATTTTGTTGACAAGGTTAATCCTCTCTGTGGATATAGATGATCCCTCTAGCCCAATGAGTGGGTCTAGCAATTGAAGTGATAATCAACTAGACATCTTCCTAGATTATAATTGAAAAGTAGAACGAAAGAGATGACCTACATCATTCTGATGCTATTCTGATTTCCTTTGTTGAGAGATTTGAACCGCTTGTGTCACAGACTTGTTCCTTCTTCTCTCAGTGCTTATGTACCTACACAAGTGATCAAGAGACAACAAAGCATGCCAAAACCAATAGAAAACCCAATAATAACCTACTTAACTGATCAAGGAATGTCAAGATAATAAATAAATGAACATATATATTTTGGGAAGATGAACCAGCAATTGTATATTATTTAAGGAATAAAGGGAAGCTTAAAACCATAACCTTCATGTTTAAAGGCTCTCCTTAAGTGGTAATCCAAGTCCAAGCCAAGAAAATCTCCAAACACTCCTTCTCCAAGTCTAATGAATGGCCTCTAGGGACAAGAACAAAATAGGGGTGAAAATGGACATAGACCAACCATTTGGGAATGGGAGAAGAGGAATTTATAGGCTGGGATAGGAAGATAAGACTCCTCCAAAGATAGGATTAGGCCCACATCTCAAGGAGGTAGCTCACAGGGATAAGACAAAGAGGTCAAGTTAGGAGGATTCAACCTCTTCTATGCAAAACCACCTCCTGCTCGTTGCTTTGGAAGCTTCTAGATCACAAAGCTTGTCATCCTCTTTGGGAAAATTACCTTTTTGGGATCATTGCAGGTATGCAAGGGAACAAAGTGATTCCATCGTAGATCATACACAGTGAAACATGTGACCATCATTGTTTTGAGCCTCATAAGAGCGATGACCCTCATTTTAGGGTTTTAAGAGCCATTTCTTCAGGGAAAGCTCTAGACATCTTCCAAACAAAGTCTCAGGAGGGATATGAGATGTATACATGGATGAGTATACTATATAATGGTCACGTTTTGGGCACTTCAAGGTATGTCATAGGGAAGTGTAGGAGGCATGACAAAATATTGTGTAACATGGTCCTGCGCAATTTCCCCTCAATGAGGATTGTGCTTAGAAGTTCCTCAACCAAGCCTGAGCTACACTCTGCACAGTCTCTGTGACCAACCTCTCCACCTGTCACCTGGAGATGTGCAATGCATAGTTATTGGGCCCTCTTTCCCAGCTTGTCACTTTTTCTAAGCTCAATCCATGGATAAAAATGCATCATCTTAGACGAGGGGGTTATTGGATTCATGTTGTCCTGTCATGAGTGAATTGCAAGAATAGGTATATTGTTAGATCATGGTGAGATGATGAAGAAGGAGGAAACATGTTTGAAGACTCACTTATAGCTGGAAAGAAAAATAAACCTATCAAGATCAAGCAAAAGGAGCACATGTATGAAACCACCTCTCAATACCAAAGATAATTGAAGACTGCATCATCAAGCTAGGCAGATGAGAAGAGAAATAACATCCAAGAACACATTTATCACTCAGCAACAACAACAACTAGACATTGCCACCTCAGCAAGCCAGTCCATGTCAGAAGTGTTATCACAAATCGTGTCATGAGTTGTCAAAGGCCACATGACTATTATGAGCCATGTAGATTGTAAATCAAAATGTGATGTAAAGTGGAATTCCAATGGACACGCATGAATATGAAGAGTCATGTCAGTTGAAAAGTCATAGGAAGTTGAACAGTCACGAGGGTAGTCAAAGAGTCACGAGGTTCAATAATCACCCATTGGTTATATATACCCCCTCATTGTATGAGCAAAGGAATTTCTACCTTAGCTCCTCCCACAAAGCATAGAGAGTTTCAGTCAGTTCTTTGAGGAGCAAGTACTGATTCCAATGTCCCACTATTGGGCTAGTGATGTACAATGTAAATATCTGCCTTAGAATTTTCTCTTAATTACAGAAGCCATTTCAAGCTGTTGGCATTATGATACAAGTATGATATAGGTGTTGTCCTTAATGGCAACTCACTCAAATGACAGATCATAGTACAACTAGAATGATCAGAGATGTATAAGCAGGTTCGCTGTGACAAGTGTGCGTATACACATGGGTTCACCATATACCAAGTTGCGTATATGTACACACACACGTTTATAGAAGGAAAGACACGTACATGTTGGAAATCTAAGTTTTGGCCTGTGGTATTTTGGTATCTTGTCCATGGTATTTGGTCTGAGGTATTGAACCTAGGTATTGGTTCTATGTGGTTTCGGACCATGGTATTGAGAGAGTCCTAAACCTATATAAGGAGAAGATCATTATGCCAAGAGGGGCAAGAGTGCAAGTGATGAATATCTGATGAAGTGTGAGATCTAGTATGTTGGTTATGGGTTTGTGATGCTTTGCTTGATCTGCACCAAGGAGGCACCTATGCGGTTGATAAAGGTTGATGGACTGGGGTCATGAAGACTAAAATGAATTATCATTATATGGTATGATCATGAATAGATCTGAATACTGACGCATGTCATATCCTTTATATCTTATGTTCTGGGTATATCTAAAGTTGAAAACTGCAACGAAGGTATAAGTAATTGTTTTTAGATCTGTACGCGGGTTCTATTTGGTGAAAGGGCATATACACATTGGTTCGACACAGTCAAGTAGCATATACATTATCATATTTTATATTTGAGGTTGTTATTGGTTCTAGTGGTTGTTCAGAGTTTTGGGCTCTACTCTTTGTTCTGGTGACTATGTATTGATGATAGGGTTTCAGTGATTCATTTGTTGGGTGATTCAGAGTTAATGATTGCATTGCAGTGGTGATTGTTTTGTATTTATGGATCTAGTATGAAAACTTATGAAATGTGGTCGCTGGAAGAAAAGAGAAGGTTGTAGCCTTCTGTAGGTCAACACCTACGTACTAGTACATCAGCTAGTACAAGAGCTAAGGGGTTGTAGCTCGTTTCTAGTCGTAGATGGAGAACAAGAGAAGTTTGTAGCCTTCTGCAGGTAGAAGCATGCATACTGGTACAAGATTACACCAGTACAAAATTATTGTAAAAAGAAGCTTCTTATTAAAAGAAGATAGAGACGAATTGCAGCAGGTAGTTTTCACCCACATTGGGTTTCCACCTTATATCATGGTGTTCATGTGTTCTTCTTATGTGTGATGAACTATTCTATTTTTACCACACCTGTTTACTATTCATATGGTTAATAATGTTCTGATGCACTCATTGAAGATCAACTAACTGAATAATAGGTTTACTGGATATATGCTAGTTGCATTAAAGACAGTTGCATATATACGTGGGTAGCCTTAACTAAAGTAGCATATATGAATCTGATAATGGAAATGAAAATATTGTTGATTTGATAATACTGATTCACCCCCCCCAGTATTATTTCCAACAATTGGTATCAGAGTAGGTCCTTCGAAAGAAGCTTGATCGCTTGAAGGAAGATCCATCAGGATGAGTAATCAAGAAAGAGAGTGAGCCATCAAACCAGCAATCTTCGATGGGAACAATTTTCTTTACTAGAAAATAAGAACCACAGCCTATCTACAATCATTTGGAATGGATATTTGTGGAATTGTGGAAGGAGGATATGCATATCCATCAGCAATTCCTACAAATACAACAGGTAGAAAGCAATATGAAATCAATGCCAAAGCTGTTACTATGTTATTGGGAAGTTTATCACAATCAGAATTTGTTAAGGTCATGCAGTTCAAATTAGCCAAAGAAATCTGGGACAAAATCATTCTACGCTATGAAGGAGATGCTTAGGTAAAACGTGCTAAGCTACAAACTCTCAGAATATGGTATGGAACTCTTAAGATGCATAGTAATGAAAGCATAGCTAATTACTTCCTACGTATAGATGAGATTGTCAATTGTATGAGGAATCTGGGTGAAGAAATGAAGGAAGTTGTCTTAGTTGAGAAAGTTTTAAGATCCTTGTCTACTAAATTTGAATCCAAAGTGTCTGCCATAGAAGAAAAGGAGGATCTGCAGAATATCACTATGACGCAGCTTCAAGGAATCCTAACTTCTTTTGAAATGAGAAAAGGAGGACCATCAGATATGAGAGAGGTCGCATTTAAAGTATCAGCAAAGGGAAAAGAAAAACTTAGTAAATCAAGATACATTCCAGAAGAAGAATATGAGGTAAATTTTGTGAAGAATCTTCAATGAGGATCTAGAAGGTTTGAAGGTAAGCTACCTTTCAAATGTTTTTCTTGTGGTAGAGTTGGTCACTACGCCGTTAGATGCCCTCATAATGAAGGAAAGATGTCCGAAGAAGGTAATAGAAGTTATTATAATCATCACAAAAGTAATGACTCATCCAATAGTGATGAAGACATTAGACTTCTCATCGCATATGAAAATAAGGATGTAGAAACAAAAGAAGTTAGCAGATTAAAAGATGAGCTGGAGACAGTAACCAGAGTAAGGGAGTAGCTGCAAGATGTAGTAAAAGATCAGAGCATAACAATCCACAGACTTGAATATAAGATCCTCTCTCTAAAGGAAGACCTTGAAAACTCAAAGAAGTAGAATGAAGGAGCTCTTGAAGAATAAGAACATGAAATGCTTGAATTAAGGCAACAAGTGGAAGAAGGAAGAAAAACTGAAGAAAACATAAAGAAGCAATATCTGGAAAAGGAAGAACAACATCAGGTTGAGGTAAATATCTTAAAAGGTAAATTAGAAGAAAAGAAAAAATTGTTACGATTTAAGGACAATACTAATATTTTGGATGGTATTCTTAGTAGTCAAAGATCCCCTGCTATCAAAACTGGTCTTGGTTTTTATGAAACTATTGAAGGTGAGTCTAGCTCACAAGGTGAGATAAGGAATTCTAATACAAAATCTGAAATGATTAACAAGGAGAAATGATCAACCCCAGCAGCAACCAAGGAAAGAAATTCGTCAAAGAAAATATTTTGCTTCTAACTATGAAAGTGATAGACGGTTATTTCCTCCAATAAGTACTATTGAATGTTATGAATGTCATAATCTTGGACATGTTGCAGCTAGATGCAGAAGAAGAGTGATTCAAGACCATCACATAGAAAGATCATCACGTTCCAGGTACTCTAAGGGATATTGTTTTTCTTACAATATGTTTGGTCACAAAGCTATTGATTGTAGTAAAAGGAATATGAAACATGTAAGATGTTATGCATGTAACAAGTCTGGACATAAAGTAAGGGAATGCAGGAGAAAAATTTAGACACCAAAGCAAAATGATCATACATCATCGCAATTCTGGGTATTGAAGAAAACAAAATTAGAGTCAGAAAGAGGTGGCATAACTCAGTTAACAGACATAACAGACATAGGGGAAATTGAAAGTATAGACCTTCAATATTTCAATTTGCATACGCAGATATTATAAAGAGAAGTCAGGTATATACGCAAGTTGGAGGCTTCAAAGTCGCGTATATGGAGCTCTGAAGAAAAAGTAGCAGAGTAGGAAAAGAAGTCTGATATGGTTGTTGGCACAGGTTCAGGGGGAGCATATGCTTCAAATAATGCATTGTTGGTATTGTGGTTAGAATATTTTAGTGATAATGATTATGTGGCTAAATGATACATCTTGCTACTTACTGTTGGTTGGTCAAGAAAATGATATTGCAGGTTACAGGTTGTTGATGTTGATGAGAGATGCTTATAGTGCAGATCATATGATGTATCATAGTTTTTGATGACTATCATGATCTTGTTTAGGCTCGATACGTGCTTAGGGGGAGCATGGACAGAATGATACATCTTAACATATACAAAGGGGGAGCTTAATCAAAGATTTTAGCATGTACTCAGTGGGAGTATGGATAGCAGAATGTAAATCAAGGGAGAGAATATCTTGGTCCACCCTTTGCGCTTGATGTCAAAGGGGGAGAGTTACTTTGTGTGGATGTTGCCATCAAGTCCAAGGGGACGATTGTTGGCATTATGATACAGGTGTTGTCCTTGATGGAAACTCACTCAGATGATAGATCATAGTACAACTAGAATGATCAAAGAGGTATACGCATGCTCGTTGTGACAAGGGTGCGTATACACGCGGGTTCACCATATACCAAGTTGCGTATACATACACACACATGTTTACAGAAGGAAAGACGTGTACATGTTGGAAATCTAAGTTTTGGTCCATGGTATTTTGGTATTTGGTCCATGATATTATGTTTGAGGTATTGACCCCAGGTATTGGGTCCAAGGTATTGGTCCTGCATGATTTTGGACCATCGTATTGAGAGAGGCCTAAACCTATATAAGGAGAAGATCATTAGGCGAAGAGGGGCAAGAGTGCAAGTGATGAATATCTAATGAAGTGCAAGATCTAATATGTTGGTTATGGGTTTGTGATGTTTTGCTTGTTCTGAACCAAGGAGGCACCTATGTGGCTGATAAAGGTTGATGGATCACGGTCATGAACACTAAAATTCATTATCATTATATGGTATGATCATGAATAGATCTAAATACCGACGCATGTCTTATCCTTTATATCTTATGTTCTGGGTATATCTGAAGTTGAAAATTGCAGCGAACGTATAAGTAATTGTTTTCAGATCTGTACGGGGGTTCTCTTTGGTAAAAGGGCGTATACACAATGGTTCGACATAGTCAAGTAGTGTATACATTATCAGATCTTATATTTGAGGTTGTTGTTGGTTCTAGTGGTTGTTGCAGAGTTCTGGGCTCTACTCTTTGTTCTGGTGACTGTGTTTTGATGACAGGGTTTCAGTGATTTGGTTGTTGGGTGATTCAGAGTTAATGATTGTATTGCAGTGGTGACTATTTTGTATTTATTGATCCAGTATGAAAATTTATGAAATTTGGTCCATGGAAGAAAAGAGAATTTTGTAGCCTTCTGTAGGTTAGCACCTACATACTAGTACATCAGCTAGTACAAGAGCTAGGGGGTTGTACCTCCATTCCAGTAGTAGCTAGAGAACGAGAGAAGGTTGTAGCCTTCTGCAGGTAAAAGCCTACGTACTGGTATAAGACTGCACTAGTATAGAATTATTGTAAAAAGAAGTTTCTTATTAAAAGAAGATAGAGACGAATTGTAGCAGGTTTTCACCCACATTAGGTTTCCACCTTATATCATGGTGTTCATGTGTGCTTCTTATGTGTGATGAACTGTTCTTTTTTTATTGCACCTGTTTACTATTCATATGGTTAATAATTTTCTGACAGACTCTTTGAAGATCAACTAAATGAATCATAAGTTTACTGGATATATGCTAGTTGCATTAAACACAGTTGCGTATATACACGGGTAGCCTTAACTGAAGTAGCGTATATGAATCTGATAATGGAAATGAAAAGATTGTTGATTTGTTAATACTGATTCACTCCCCCCCCCTCCAAGTATTATTTCCAACAATTGGTATCAGAGCAGGTCCTTCGGAAGAAGCTTGATCGCTTGACGGAAGATCCATCAGGATGAGTAATCAAGAAAGAGAGGGAGCAATTAGACCACTAATCTTCGATGGGAGCAATTTTATGTACTGGAAAATAAGAACCACAGCCTATTTACAATCACGTGGAACAAATATTTGGGGAATTGTGGAAGGAGGATATGCATATCCGTCAGTAATTCCTACAGATACGGCAGGTAGAAAGCAATATGAAATCAATGCCAAAGTTGTTACTATCTTATTGGGAAGTTTGTCACAATTAGAATTTGTCAAGGTCATGCAATTCAAATCAGCCAAAGAAATCTGGTACAAAATCATTCTAAGCTATGAAGGAGATGCTCAAGTAAAATGTGTTAAGCTTCAAACTCTCAGAATATGGTATGAAACTCTTAATGCATAGTAATGAAAGCATAGCTAATTACTTCCTAAGTATAGATGAGATTGTCAATTGTATGAGTAATCTGGGTGAAGAAATTAAGGAAGTTGTCTTAGTTGAGAAAGTTTTAAGATCCTTGTTTGCTAAGTTTGAATCCAAAGTGTCTGCCATAGAAGAAAAGGAGGATTTGCAGAATATCACTATGACACAGCTTCACAAAATCCTAACTGCTTTTGAAATGAGAAAAGGAGGACCATTAGATATGAGAGAAGCCACATTTAAAGTATCAGCAAAGGGAAAAGAAAAACTCAGTGAATCAGGATACATTTCAGAAGAAGAATATGAGGTAGATTTTGTCAATAATATTCAATGAAGATCTAGAAGGTTTGAAGGTTAGCTACCTTTCAAATGTTTTTCTTGTGGTAGAGTTGGTCACTATGCCGCTAGATGCCCTGATAACAAAGGAAAGATGTCTGAAGAAGGTAAAAGAAATTATTATACTCATGAAAAAAGTAATGACTCATCCAATAGCGATGAAGACATTATACTTCTCATGGCATATGAAAATAAGGACGTAGAAATAGAAGAAGTTACCAGATTAAAAGATGAGTTGGAGACAATAATCAGAGTAAGGGAGTAGCTGTAGGATGTAGTAAAAGATTAGAGCATAACAATCCAAAGACTTGAATCTAAGATCATCTCTCTAAAGGAAGTCCTTGAAAAATCAAAGAAGCAGAATGAAGGAGCTCTTTAAAAACAAGAACATGAAATGCTCGAATTAAGGCAACAAGTGGAAGAAGGAATAAAATTTGAAGAAAACATAAAGAAGCAATATCTGGAAAAGGAAGAACAACATCAGGTTGATGTAAATACCTTAAAAGGTAAATTAGAAGAAAAGAATAAACCGTTATGATTTCAAGACAGTTCTAAGATTTTGGATGATATTCTTAATAGTCAAAGATCCCCTGATATCAAAACTGGTCTTGTTTTTTAAGAAATTGTTGAAGGTGAGTCTAGCTCACAGGGTGAGGTAAGGAATTCTAATGCAAAACCTGAAATTATCAACAAGGAGATAAATGATCAACCCCAACAACAACCAAGGAAAGAAATTCGTCAAAGTAAATCTTTTTCTCCTAACTATGGAAGTGATATATGGTTATTTCCTCTGATGAGTAATATTGAATGTTATGAATGTCATAATCTTGGACATGTTACAGCTAGATGTAGAAGAAGAGTGCTTCAGGACCATCACACAGAAAGATCATCACGTTCTAGGTACTTTAAGGGATATTGTTTTGCTTGCAATATGTTTGGTCACAAAGCTATTGATTGCAGTAAAAGGAATATGAAACATGTAAGATGTTATGGATGTAACAAGTTTGGACATAAAGTAAGGAAATGTAGGAGCAAAATTCAGACACCAAAGCAAAAAGATCATACATCATCACAATTCCGGGTATTGAAGAAAATAGAATTAGAGTCAGAAAGAGGTGTGGCATAACTCAATTAGCAAACATAACATACATAGGGGAAACTGAAAGTATAGACCTTCAGTATTCTAATTTGCATACGTAGATATTATAAAGAGAAGTCGCGTAGATAAGCGAGTTGGAGGCTTCAGAGTCTCATATATGGAGCTCTAAAGAAAAAGTAGCAGAACAGGAAAATAAGTCTGATATGGTGGTTGGCACAGGTTCTCGAGGAACATATGCTTCAAATAATGCATTGTTCGCATTATGGTTAGGAGATTTTGATGATAATTCTTATGTGGTTAAATGATACATCTTGCTATTTACTGTTGGTTGGCCAATAAAATGATATTGGAGGTTACAAATTGTTGATGTTGACGAGAGATGCTTATAGTGGAGATCATATGATGTATCATAGTTGTTGATGACTATCATGATCTTGTTTAGACTCGATATGTGCTCAGGGGGAGCATGGACAGATTGATACATCTTAGCATATACAAAGGGGGAGCTCAATCAAAGATTTCAGCATGTACTCAGGGGGAGTATGGATAGCAGAATGTATATCAAGGGACAGAATATCTTGGTCCACCCTTTTCCCTTGATGTCAAAGGGGGAGAGTGACTTGGTGTGGATTTTGCCATCAATTCCAAAGGGGGAGATTGTTGGCATTATGATACAGGTATGATACAATTGTTCTCCTCGATGGAACCTCACTCAGATGACAGATCATAGTACAAATAGAATGATCAGAAAGGTATACGCAGGTTCGTTGTGACAAGGGTGCATATACATGCGGGTTCACCATATAGCAAGTTGTGTATACATACACATGCACGTTTACATAAGGAAAGACACGTACATGTTGGAAATCTAAGTTTTGGTCCATGGTATTTTGGTATTTGTCCATGTGATTTGGTCCAAGGTATTGACCCCAGGTATTGGGTTCAAGAAATTGTTCCTATGTGGTTTTGGACCATGGTATTGAGAGAGGCCTAAACCTATATAAGGATAAGATCAATAGGCTAAGAGGGGCAAGAGTGAAATTGATGAATATTTGATGAAGTGTGAGATCTAGTATGTTGGTTATGGGTTTGTGATGCTTTGCTTGATCTGAACCAAGGAGGCACCTATGCAGTTGATAAAGGTTGATGGACCAGGGTCATGAAGACTAAAATGCATTATCATTATATGGTATGATCATGAATAGATCTGAATACTGACACATGTCCTATCCTTTGTATCTTATGTTCTAGGTATATCTGAAGTTGAAAATTGTAGCGAAGGTATAAGTAATTGTTTTAAGATTTGTACGCGGGTTCTCTCTGGTGAAAGGGTGAATACACGCTGGTTCAAAATAGTCAAGTAGCGTATACATTATCAGATTTGATATTTGAGGTTGCTGTCATTTCTAGTGGTTGTTGCAGAGTTCTGGGCTCTGCTCTTTGTTCTGGTGACTGTGTTTTGATGACAGGGTTTCAGTGATTCAGTTGTTGGGTGATTCAGAGTTAATGATTGTATTGCAGTGGTGATTTTTTTGTATTTATGGATCCAATATGAAAATTTATGAAATGTGGTCCCTGGAACAAAAGAGAAGGTTGTAGCCATCTGTAGGTCAGCACCTACAACTAGTACATCAGCTAGGACAAGAACTAGGGGGTTGTAGCTCCCATCCAGTTCTAGCTGGAGAACGAGAGAAGGTTGTAGCCTTCTGTAGGTATAAGCCTGCATACTAGTATAAGACTACGCTAGTACGGAATTATTGTAAAAAGAAGTTTCTTATTAAAAGAAGATAGAGACGAATTGCAGCAGGTAGTTTTCACCCACATTGGGTTTCGACCTTATATCATGGTGTTCAGGTGTGCTTCTTATGTATGATGAAGTGTTTTGTTTTTATTGCACCTGTTTACTGTTCATATGGTTAATAATGTTCTGATGCACTCATTGAAGATCAACTAACTGAATCATAAGTTTACTGGATATACACTAGTTGCATTAAGCACAGTTGCATATATATGTGGGTAGCCTTAATCGAAAGAGCATATATGAATCTGATCATGGAAATAAAAATATTGTTGATTTGCTAATACTGATTCACCTTGCACCCCCCATTCTTAGTATTATATCCAACAATTGGTATCAGAGCAGGTCCTTCAGAAGAAGCTTGATCAATTGAAGGAAGATCCATCAGGATGAGTAATCAAGAAAGAGAGGGAGCCATTAGATCAGCAATCTTCAATAGGAGCAATTTCATGTACTGGAAAATAAGAACCACAGCCTATCTACAATTGCGTGGAACAGATATTTGGGGAATCATGGAAGGAGGAAATGCATATCCATCAGTAATTCCTACAAATACGGCAGGTAGAAAGCAATATGAAATCAATGCCAAATCTGTTACTATCTTATTGGGAAGTTTGTCACAATCAAAATTTGTCAAGGTCATGCAGTTCAAATCAGCCAAAGAAATCTGGGACAAAATCATTCTAAGCTATGAAGGAGATGCTCAAGTAAAACATGCTAAGCTTCAAACTCTCAAAATAAACTCTTAAGATGCATAGTAATGAAAGCATAGCTAATTACTTCCTAAGTATAGATGAGATTGTCAATTGTATGAGGAATTTGGGTGAACAGATTAAGGAAGTTGTCTTAGTTGAGAATGTTTTAAGATCCGTGTCTGCTAAATTTGAATCCAAAGTGTTTGCCATAGAAGAAAAGGAGGATCTGTAGAATATCGCTATGACGCAGCTTCACAGAATCCTAACTGCTTTTGAAATGACAAAAGGAGGACCATCATATATGAGAGAAGCCGCATTTAAAGTATCGGCAAAGGGAAAGGAAAAACTCAGTGAACCAGGATACATTTCAGAAGAAGAATATGAGGTAAATTTTGTCAAGAATCTTCAATGAGGATCTGGAAGGTTTGAAGGTAAGCTACCTTTCAAATGTTTTTCTTGTGGTAGAGTTGGTCACTACGCAGCTAGATGCCCTCATAACAAAGGAAAGATGTCTGAAGAAGGTAATAGAAGTTATTATAATCATCACAAAAGTAATGACTCATCCAATAGTGACAAAGACATTAGACTTCTCACGGCATATGAAAATAAGGATGTAGAAATAGAAGAAGTAAGTAGATTAAAAGATGAGTTGGAGACAGTACCCAAAGTAAGGGAGTAGCTGGAGGATCTAGTAAAATATCAGAGCATAACAATCCACAGACTTGAATCTAAGATCCTCTCTCTAAAGGAAGACCTTGAAAAATCAAAGAAGCAGAATGAAGGAGCTCTTGAAGAACAAGAACATGAAATGCTCGAATTAAGGCAAAAAGTGGAAGAAGGAAGAAAAGATGAAGAAAACATAAAGAAGTAATATTTGGAAAAGAAAGAACAACATCAGGTTGAGGCAAATATCTTAAAAGGTAAATTAGAAGAAAAGAATAAACTGTTACGATTTCAGGACAGTACTAAGATTTTGGATGATATTCTTAGTAGTCAAAGATCCCCTGCTATCAATACTGGTCTTGGTTTTTATGAAACTGTTGAAGGTGAGTCTAGCTGACAAGGTGAGGTAAGGAATTCTAATGCAAAATCTGAAATGATCAACAAGGAGATAAATGATCAACCCCAGCAGCAACTAAGGAAAGAAATTCTTCAAAGTAAATCTTTTTCTCCTAACTATGGAAGTGATAGATGGTTATTTCCTCCAATGAGTAATATTGAATGTTATGAATGTCATAATCTTAGACATGTTGTAGCCAGATGTAGAAGAAGAGTGCTTCGAGACCATCACACAAAACGATCATCATGTTCCAGGTACTTTAAGGGATATTGTTTTGCTTGCAATATGTTTGGTCACAAAGCTATTGATTGCAATAAAAGGAATATGAAACATGTAAGATGTTATGCATATAACAATTTTGGACATAAAGTAAGGGAATGCAAGAGAAAAATTCAGACAACAAAGCAAAATGATCATACATCATCGCAATTCTGGGTATTGAGGAAAACAGAATTAGAGTTAAAAAGAGGTGGCATAACTTAGTTAGCAGACATAACAGACACAGGAGAAACTAAAAGTATAGACCTTTAGTATTCCAATTTGCATATGCGGATATTATAAAGAGAAGTCACGTATATAGGCAAGTTGGAGGCTTCAGAGTCACGTATATAGATCTCTGAAGAAAAAGCAGCAAAACAGTAAAAGAATTCTAATATGGTGGTTGGCACAGGTTTAGGGGGAGCATATGCTTCAACTAATGCATTGTTGGCATTGTGGTTAGAAGATTTTGGTGATAATGCTTATGTGGCTAAATGATACATCTTGCTACTTACTGTTGGTTGGCCAAGAAAATGATATTGCAGGTTACAGGTTGCTGATGTTGATGAGAGATGCTTATAGTGGAGATCATATGATGTATGATAGTTGTTGATGACTATAATGACCTTATTTAGACTCGATATGTTCTCAGGGAGAGCATGGACATAGTGATACATCTTAGCATGTACAAAGGGGGAGCTCAATCAAAGATTTCAACATGTACTCATGGGGAGTATGGACAACAGAATGTATATCAAGGGAGAGAATATCTTGGTCCTCCCTTTACCCTTGATGTCAAAGGGGAGAGTGACTTGGTGTGGATGTTGCCATCAATTCCAAAGGGGGAGATTGTTGGCATTATGATACAGGTATGATACAGTTGTTGTCCTTGATGGCAACTCACTCAGATGACAGATCGTAGTACAGCAAGAATGATCAGAGAATTATATGCAGGTTCGTTGTGATAAGGGTGTGTATACACGTGGGTTCACCATATAGAAATTTGTGTATACGTACACACACACTTTTACATAAAGAAAGATGCGTACATGTTGGAAATCTAAGTTTTGGTCTGTGGTATTTGGTCCATGGTATTTTGGTATTTGGTCCATGTGATTTGGTCCGAGGTATTGACCCCAGTTATTGGGTCCAAGGTATTGGTCCTACATGGTTCTGGACCATGGTATTGAGAGAGGCCTAAACCTATATAAGGATAAGATCATTAGGCCAAGAGAGGCAAGAGTGAAAGTGATGAATATGTGATGAAGTGTGAGATCTAGTATGCTAGTTATGGGTTTGTGATGCTTTGCTTGATCCGAACCAAGGAGGCACCTATGCGGTTGATAAAGTCTGATGGACAGGGGTCCTGAAGACTAAAATGCATTATCATTATATGGTATGATCATGAATAGATATGATTACTGATGCATGTCTTTTCCTTTATATCTTATGTTCTGGGTATATTTGAAGTTGAAAATTGCAGCGAAGGTATAAGTAATTGTTTTCAGATCTGTACGCAGGTTCTCTCACGTGAAAGGGTGTATACACGCTAGTTCGACACAATCAAGTAGCGTATACATTATCAAATTTCATATTTGAGGTTGTTGTCGATTCTAGTGGTTGTGGCAGAGTTCTAGGCTTTGCTCTTTGTTTTGGTGACTGTGTTTTGTTGGGTGTGGAGCATGATTTTTCAAAGGTCTTTGCTTCAGCCGGATGTATACCCCAAGAAGTTTGTACACCCCTCCACTCAGGGGGCTGTGGGGGGGACTTTTCCCCCCCATGGGGGCTCGGGTGGGCCGATCCCCCTCGGCTGGGGGGTATGGGGGCCAGCGTTCCCCTGGCGGGGGTTTTGGGGGCAACGCCCCTGAAGCTAAAAACAAATGTAAAATTGCCTTGTAAAAGTATAGTAATTTCTAGTCAATCTAGGCCATTCATTAGGCGAAGCATCTGATGGTAGAACTTCTATTTAGCTTAGGGTTTTTTTTCCCTAGAAGGCAACCCCTCTCTTTGTATGAGGGCATTGTATTTGAGGCTATGTAATAGATGTGTATTCTCTGAGCGAGAAGCAGAAAGGTGAGACTATGAGAGAAAAAAATGATATTACAGTGGATCTGCTGTAGGTTGTGTCTCTTCATTTTGCTGGATAATAGAAAGGAAGGACTGGCTGTTCGGGGTGGACATAGCCCAAACTGGGTGAACCACATATATCTATGTCTATCTTGTTTTATGCATTTTTTGTGTTTATATTTTTGCAATATTTTATGTGTTCCATTGCTCCGTAATATATAATTTTATAACAACTGGTATCAGAGCTGAAGGTCTATTTGGCTGATAAACTCGTAGGAAAGAAGGGTTCC